>PVKE010005817.1:50000-57109 GCA_004027555.1 Craseonycteris thonglongyai
CAAGGCATATTTTTCTTCCAAGCCCAAGAGAGGATGTGACTATATTCTAATGAGACTCAGTAGTTCAAGCCACACATGAAAACTGTCTCATTACTTTATAGTCATGCTGTGTATGTTTTTTTAATCATAAAATGACAATAAAAATGATTTTTAAAATGAGATATGTTTTGGATAAGTGACTTCTGTCCTGATCTTAATCACTGTGATTGAAGCATCAAACACCAAAGGAAGCATGCACAATGAGATATTCTTTTATCACAAAATAAGCCACAAACTAGCACAGCTACAGACAGGCTCAACCATGTGGGCAACCTGGCACTTTCTTCTGGGACCATCTTGACCAAATAAAGGGTGTCCCAAAATTTACTCAAGAAATAATTTTGATAGAAAACACAGGTTTGTAATTAAAAATTGTAAATTTTCATTGCTCAACAATGAAAACGCATTGTTCTTTTGTGTAGCGCTCCATTTTTAACAACCCTGAAGTGTCAGCTGTCACACTGTCTTTTATTTTTCATTGGCAACACTTTACCGCACAAATGACGCAAAATTCGAATCTTGCGTGAATTTTGGGACACCCTTTAGTAAGTTAAAAGAGGAAAAAAAAAAAAATTTAGTATCCAAGAGAAAATGTAGCTATCACTGTCATATTGTTTTAACTCTAGAGTACATAAAACAGTCACTGGAATAACTCAGAATTTTAACTACCTTCTCCCAAGGCAAAAAAATTACAAAACTAAGACAGTGCTGCTTTCTAATTACATTATGGCCTGTGCTTTCTCCAATACCTTGATATGTGTGCATCATTAGTTGCGTTTGTATATCTCATTTCATAAAGAAAAAGGGCAAATGCTTCTATTGGTAAGAATTAAGTCCAGCATTGCACTGTGTATAAATAAGAAAGGCCAAGGCATGTTGTCACATAGGTCGGTGAGCAGTCATTTCCTCTAAGACTATACGTAAGTCCTCACATAACAGCCTCGATAGGTTCTTGGAAACTGGTGAAACGTCATACAATAAAACAATGTTAGCACAGGCTAGTTGGTAAAAAAAATCAGGAAAATTCCTATGTTGTATCATTATTACAAAGTGACAAAAATGGCATTACTCCAGGAACTGCTACACACTTAGGTGTTAAAAGAAAAAGCTGGGGAAGCCGGGATGGCTTATCAGGTTAAGCGTTCGCTTTGTTAGGGGACCGAGGATCAAATCCTGGGCCATGCAGACCCATATGCTGAACTGCGGTGTGCTTCCCATGCAGTTGGCCCCCAGTTCAGTTCCTGCCCTGCATGGCCCCACATCCACCTGTGTGGAACGAAATTATGTCACAACTAATGATGTACAGCTATGGAGACTTCTCTGGGCCCTCCTCCCTTCTATTTCTCACCTCTCAAAAACAAAATCATTAAAAAAAAACAAAACAAAAGCATGTTAATAGGTAGTACAACCAAGCAATTCAAGAATCAAACATTTTAAATAGGTATTCAATGAAAAGTCTCCCACCCCTCACCCATCTGCTGGATCCCACCTCCACCTTCCAGATAACCACTGTTCATGTTTCTAAAGTGTGTCACTGGTGTTGAATACATGCAAACAAATATGAATGTTTTCTCACTTTTATACAAAATATTTCATACACAAACACAGGTGAACTTTTTAAAGAATTTAAGATCTTTCCATATTGGTATGTAAAGAGCTTCCTTAACCTTTTTTACAGCTATATGAGCGCTGTCCAGAAAGTATCCAGCCATGTAACTTGTTATATTGGCAATGGCTGGATTTTTTTCGAACAGCCCTCATATAGTATGCCATTTTATGTGTGTACCATTATTTGTTTAACCAGATCCCATACATTTGCGAAACTATTTCCTCTGTTAGTCATTGTGCTAAGCCTTTTACATGTTTCAGTCTTCACAATCCAATGTAGTAGCTAATGCTTTATAAATGGATAGAGGGTTAGGATAGTAAGTAGCTTGACCAAGGTCATAGGGCAAGTAAGTGGAGCTATTTAACAAGCACACATAGAGCCTAATTATAGAGTAATGAGAATTCTTTCCACAGGGAGTCTGACTGCTAGTAATATACACACACACCTATTTTTGATACCAACCTTTTTTTTTTTGGATCTACTTCATTGTTTCTATTTAATATTTTCTTTCTACAAATTTTGTTGTCTTTTTAACGCTTTTCATAATTCCTCAAATTTATTTTCCAAGTATTTATTTATTTGGTAATACTTAGCTTCTAAGAACCAGCAAAACTTTCTGAGAATTCCCTCAACAAAGAAACATTTCTAAGGCAAAGGTTTATAGTCAATTAAAACCACAGTTTACAATTAACTATCCATTGTGGTATATAGTTTGAACAACTGTTAGCTGACCCTTACTCAGAGTTATTTGTCATATTTTTAAGATGTTAATGAGATTTTTTTTTTTCCCTCTTTATACCTGCCTTAAATCTCATTCAGGGAAGCTGGAATGGCTCAGTGGGTTAAGTACTCATTTTACAGCCCTGGGTACTGAGCTTTGAATCCCGGCCCCGTCCCGTGTGGACCCATATGCTGAACTGGGGAGTGCCCCCAGTTCAGTTCTCACCGGGGTGAAGACCCCGGCCCAGTTCCTGCCCTGTGCAGCCCCGTGCCCACCTGTGGAATGAAACTATGTGGAAAAACCAATGATGTGCAACTATGGAGACTGTTCTGGCCCCTCCCCCTTCTCTCTGTCTCTGTATCTCTGTCAAAAACAATAAAAAATATTTAAAAAAAAAAAATCTCATTCAGTTTGCAGTATCAATGGAGTACATCTGCATCCTGTTTGGAATGTTAAGGTTACGAATGTCTTTACGTGCTTGCTTGCAAATACTACCCAATGTGGTAAATGGCAAAACAAGGGCCATAAGAGAATTACAAAGTTGTTGGCGAGTTCAACATGTGACAGGCTTCATTTGATCGATGGATGGAGAAGGCCAAGTAAGAAAAATATCTTTTAACCAGAGACTTTAAAGCCCAGTAGAAATTTGACAGACTTAATAGTAGCAAGAGAGCGTTTGAATTTGAAGAAATCTTGCTCACTGAGAGCAGAGGTTATAGATTAACTGATACAATGATTAAATAATTAGTAAGAGATCAAAGCTATAAATACTCCAGAAAAACAAAATCCACAGAAATAAAACTTGACAGAATTCCAGGGAGGAGCAGAGTGAGGTTTTGCTAAAGCAGAGAAATGGCTAAGCCAGTAGTAAATAACGAGAACCTAAAGGGCTCCACGGAGTGTAGTCTGGAAATCAAAAGTAACACACAGGTTGAATCACATTTGGATGAGGGGCTCCAGAATCTCTGGGCTGCCCTATATGACTTCCCTAACTGATGGTGAAATCGTTTAGCCTTTGCTTTGGAGAGGATCTATGAATCTGAATTCTCAGATGTGACGCCCTCTTTATAGCTCACCTGTGTGAAAGCTGACACTAGACATTTTTCGGTTGCCCTCTCAACAAATTCCCTCTTGCAGGACAGTTACTTGGAAGCATGCAACTTTCTGAGTTGTACAACCTTTGAAACTTGGCATGGCTTTAGACTCAGACTCCTCTGTGAGGTCTGACCTGTCCACTGATGAGCTGAGTGATCTTGGGTAAGTAACTTCACCCTCATTTCTTCAGTTGTAAAATGAGATTGATAATAAGACCTACATTAGGCATTATGAAAATTAAAGATAATGTTAGTAAAATGTTGGCACAGAGCCAGTAAAAAGCACTCAATGTTAGCCACTGCTGCTGCGGTTGGTAAGCAAACCTGTACTTACTAGAGCCAAGGAGGACATGGTATCAGCTATTAAAGTGTAAAAGAAAAAGACTCCTTGAAATGATTTAGAAAAAGCCATGTTACAATGATACTTTTAGATGTGGCTGTAATTCCATCAGGCAGTGTGTCAATAACCTGTTGAATTAAGCACACGCAGCCTGACTTGACCTACAGCTGGGTTCTTACAAGAGTTTGCACCCCGGAACTGTGTGAACACCCGGAGATGTTCAAGACTTTCTCTCTGTACTTAGCGGGATCTAAACTCCAGATAAAATAGTAGATTAGAATTAAAAATTTTTTTTTTAATATTTATTTATTTTGACAGAGAGAGAGCTGAACTGGGGGAGCTCCCAGTTCAGCACGGGCCGGGGCCGGGATTCGATCCTCGGTCCCCAGCGCTGCAAAGTGAGCGCTTAACCCACTGAGCCATCCCGGCTTCCCCATAGATTAGAATTTAAAAACAAGGTTTTTAAAAGAGTTGGAGAACAAACTGTCAGCTGCCGCTGCTGCTGCTTCTGAGAACAGGGGAAGAATCCAAGTGGTTTCAAGACAAGCTGTGATCGAATTAATTACGTTGTTCTAATGGAACAGCTGTGATCAACAGGGGGCCCAAAAGTTGATTGTAGCTTGCTTCTTGGTTGCACATTAACCTCCGCCTGGGGAGATTTAAAACTATCCCATTACCCAGAGACATTGAATTGGTCCTCATATTGCCGTTTTTAGAACTCTCCCTGCAACCCTAAATATGCAGCTAGATTGCAAATCACTGTACAAGTAAGTTGTATATCCATCACTATCCAAGAGCCGAGAGTGGGGAAACCAATTGGATTATATGGGCAGAAGTTCTCCAAGTAAGAAAATTTGACATTCACATTGTTGACCCCAGGAAGGAATATATACCTGCCAAAAAGGACACCTTGTGGTTAACAGGGCCCAAATGCATAATCTGTGTGGCAGCCCTTGTTTAGAGGACTCTCACACTCACTGCATTCAAGGAAAAACCACAGACATAACAGCTAAGCCTCCTACGCAGCGTTTCAACCATCTGAGCTCAATATTACCAAGGAGATCCTGGGATCATGTTTTGACCAATGGGCTGAGACATGCCCTGTCCAATCAGAGCTGCTCCATGGCACTTCTGACCAATCAGGAACCAAGGTGATTTTCTCTATATAAATGGGCTTCACATGTGTCTCCTGGGAGTGCACTTTTCAGTTTTCACCTGGGTGTGTTTCCCAGTTTGCAAACTGTTTACCAGAATGAAGTTTCTCCTTTCATTGCACCCCATATTGGGAACTCCTGTTGGCACTGGATTGGTGGCAGCAACCTTTGTTGACATCTATGATCTCAATCCTCAAGGTAGGTGGGCAGCAGACCCTTTAAGTCACTCCAAATCTGAGACGTAACATATTCAAAGTCACACAGCTGTGCTCTAGTTCTCTGGGAGATCTAAAGCTGAGACCCCCTACTTCAACACAACAGATTGTCTTCTGTAGTGTTCACAGGATCGGGGGAGGGGGGGGATTGTGCACAAGCTAGTTAGGGCTTGGGAAGTCCGCTTCCTTATGCCTCAGGGTTTTTTCAGCCCATAAAGCTAGTGGATACTGACTACCTCCAGACTAACCACCAAGCTCCCAGAGGCTGAGCTCTTCCCTCCAAGCTGTGTGGGGAGCCATCAGATGCTGATCACAGCCAGGTGCTCAAGCCCAGACCTTATAGGTCAGGGGTGGCCAACAAGTCCATCGTGGTCGACCTGTGGATCGCGAGGCCAATTTTGGTCGATCGTGGATCGCTCGCAATGTCTGGGGTGGAATTCCGTGTCCCATGGACTTTGAAGCGATTGTAGAAGACAAAACTTTCTAGCAATAGTTTAATGCATTCTGGGAATTTGCCAAGGTCATAAATTCCTAGAATTCTGACAGCCTGACACTGTGATCTCCGCCCACCCAGACAATACATTTTGACTTATGTGTTACACCTGTCACCGCAACAGTTACTACTCGACTCATCGAAGAACACAGTCAGTTCGCTTGAATATTTGGTAGTGTCATACGGTAGCTTCTTTTCTTTTGTATTAACAGTATTATTATCAATCAATATTATTTATCCTCGGTGACCACGTTGAGTTTCAATTTTTCTTCTGTTTAAAATGTAAGTACCTTTTCTTTGTTTTAAATTACATTGCTTTTCTTACCTATCTATTTACTTGATAAGTGAGCATTCTCGGCAACAGATCTCTAAACTGCGGTCATTACACTGAGAGAAAAATAAGGGACAGTATTACAAATATATTAGGAATAACAATAACGGTAATTCTATTTAAATTAAGAAGTCAGTATTGTAAACCGTAATAAATATATTGTAACTTTAACATACTTTTTGTAAATTTGAATATATCTATATTAGATTTTAATATACTTGTATTGTTGTCCCCGATCGTAATGTGCAGTATTGTTATTATTTCTCTCAATGTAACGGAGATAATTGCCGCAGTTCATGAGTTTTTGAATTTTCTAGGAAAATATTTAATTCAATATTTATTCTTTAAGTTGTCATATTTCTTTGCATTCTAGCATACCCATGAACATGAGTAGCAAACCGAAAAAATCGAAAACTTATCACTTCAATGAAGAATGGGAACTCGATTACTTTTTTACAATGGTGAATGATAACTGTTGTTGTTTAATATGCCTTACCTCGGTAGCCATTGCTAAAAAGGGTAATCTGGAGAGACATTTTTTAGCTTTACATAACAAGTATCAAACAGATTATCCACCTAATTCTGAACTGAGAAAACATAAAGTTAGGGATCTTAAAACTCAATTAAAAAATCAACAAAGCGTTTTTAAAAAGCCAAGGTTGAAGTCACAAGCAGTAACTACTGCATCATTCAAAGTAAGCTATCACTTAGCAGAACAATGTAAGCCATTTTCCGACGGTGAATTTGCAAAGGAAAGTTTTTTGGAAGTGTCAGATTCACTTTTTAACGATTTTAAGAACAAGAGTGAAATTGTTGCTGCAATTCAAGATCTATAATTGTCTCGAAACACAGTGATGCGACAAATTGAAAGGATGAGTGGGAATGTAAAAGAGCAGTTATATAATGATATTAACAGATGTTCTTGTTTTTCCCTTCAGTGTGATGAATCGACAGATATAAGTGATACAGCACAATTACTTGTTTTCGTTCGTATGGTTTTTAAGGATTTTACATCTAAAGAAGAATTGTTGGGTATGATTTCTTTGAAGGAAAGGACTAGAGGTGTAGACACATTCAAAGCCTTTAAAAACTTGCTCAATGATTTGAAAGTAC
>PVKE010005818.1:0-57173 GCA_004027555.1 Craseonycteris thonglongyai
GCTGCTCTGCTTACTCACAGGTGGGGTCTAGGTCCCCTCCACTTGAATCTGGGTGGGATTATGACTGGGTGGGCTCAGCTAATAGAGTTTAGCAGAATTGGTGCTGAGTGACTGTGAGGCTAAGCCATAAAGGGTCCACTTTTACACTTGAATTGTATGTATTTGTTTATTAATGTTCTGTTTATGCTAAGCAATTAGTCTTATATATATATCTGACATATGTTTCCTATTCTGTCATTTGTCTTTTAAATGCATATATGGTACACGTTTATTTGTTTATAACTTTAACGTTTTAAAAAGCTTTTATGGTCAGATTGATCAACATTTTTCTTTATAGATTTCCTTGTAAATTTAGGATAGTGTACAAGGTGTGGTCAAAAATACAGTGAATGTTTAAATAAAAAAAATGTATTACAGTGAAAGATACATTTTCATTAATCCCCCTCAAAATACTCACCCTTGCTTTGAACACATTTATCTCATCTTTCTTGCCACTTTCTGAAGCAGTTCTGGAAGTCTACTTTTGTGAATGTCTTTAGTTGTGCTGTCATGGCTGCCTTGATGTCCTGAATTGATTCAGATCACACATCACTTCTGATATGGCAATTTCTGTCAAAAACATGATGTGCCCTCATCCACTTTGCTCACCAAATCTGGCACTGTGTGACTCCTGGCTCTTCCCCAAAGTCAAAATGGTCATGAAAGGTAAACGTTTTGAATTAGTTCAGGACCTTGAGGCAGCCACGACAGCACAAGACACTCATGAAAGAGGACTTCTTCCAGAACTGCTTCAGAAAGGGGCAAGAATGATGGGACAAGTGTATTTGAAATGAGGGGGGACTACTTTAAGGGCGATTAATGGCAGTGTGTCTTTTACTGCAATAATTTTTTAAATTTGAACATTCACCGTATGTTTTGATCACACCTCATGTTTCGCTCCAAGATTATAAAACTCTTCACTAGAAGCAGGTGCAACTCAACTGGGCAACAGATAAGAAGATATCTAAGGACAGTTCCATAAAGCCTCCCACATCACTGACTCTAGACTAGCTCAAGAATCCCCTTACCATCCTGTGCTTTCCCCTCGCCTGCCAGCATGCATCCTGTCGCTTCTTGCCTCATCACAGTTGAGTGCACTGGGGTCTGTATTCCAGGCAGGAAGAAGACTTGGGGCTCCCTGTGTCAGGAAACCAAAGCTTCCCAGATCCCTAAGCTGATGTCTTAATGGCCACACCACACCTTAACCTACCAGGGAGTCTGGGGAAGTGAATATTTGATCTTGTCACACGGCCTTTACAAGTAAAGTTGGAAATGGGCTTTGGAATAGCAGCAGTATCAGTCATTCCAGTAGCTGTGTGGCTTTCACACTGCACGTTTAAAACTTCAGTATGTCTGGAATATACTTCTTATTATATTTGGTGAGATATAAGCCGAGAAGCCTCAGGTTATGTTTTTCCAAAAAGATACCAATTTAGCTCAACACCATGTATTTCACCATTTTATCTCAACACCACTTATTTCTTCCTTACTGATTTGAAGTACCATTATTATTTATTATATGCCAAATAGCCATGTTAATTTGGTCTATTTCTAGATTCTCTTCATTTTTTCTTGATAAGTCTTTTTACTACTGATTCTAGCCTTGTACTATATAAATTATTAAAGTTTTATTATACATTTTTCTAACAGTTCATTGCTCTGTTTAGTTTTTCTTTTTGGTTCTCCCATTTTATACATCTGGATAAACATCAGAATCATATTATCAAATTCTAAACACATTGCAGGGAGAATTTCTGTCAGGGAGAATTTAATCTTTATGATGTAACACCTTTTCTTGCTTTTGTAGAAGGAATATATTGTTCATAAGGTTTTCTGATGGGGGATCATACTCTTGGTGCAGATTGGTGTACAGAGGTTTCCATCAAGCTTGTCCAACCTGCAGCCCACAAGCCACATGTGGTCCAGGACAGCTTTGAACGTGGCCCAAACACAAATTCGGAAACTTTCTTAAAACCGTATGAGATATATTTGCGATTTTTTGTTTGTTTGTTTGTTTGTTTATAGCTCATCAGCTATCATTAGTATTAGTGTATCTTCCTGCAGTATTGTCTAGGGAAGCCAAAAGGTTAGAGACCCCTGGCTTACATTTTTATATCGTTAAATCCATCAGTTGTTTCTTGCCTGTGTTTCCTTTGATCTATGCATAGACTGGCTTACTGACACTGAGATCAGTTTCTACTCATCTCTATTGTTGTCTATTCCTCTTCATAATCTCAATTTTTTGTCCTTACCTCAGTATAAGCTAGCATTTATTTTGGAGTTAGATATGGGTCATATTCCCCTCATTGTCAAAGGATTACTAATTAAATAATCTGTCTCTTTTCTACTAAAATGAGTAGGAAGGCTTTTCTTTGGGTTTTGTTTCATTTTGCTTTTCTGTGTTAAGGAGGAATAGCATCTCTCCCTCAAATACTCCTGACTCTTCTTGGCCTTCTCACTTGGCTTCCTGCCTCATAGAAAGGTTAGTGGTCAGCACCTTACACTGAGGGAGAAATTATATGGCATAAATATGGGTCATCTTTTAACTAGAAAATGGCAGCCTCTTTCTCTTCAATCTATATATATCACCCTCAAATCCTTGGAAACTTTGAAAAGAATTCTGATTGCTCCCTGTTAGTTTCCCACATGTTGCTCTTCACCAGCATGTACTTAAGATTCAGAATTTCTAAAGAGCTGCTATTTCATTTGCATGTGTTGCTAGCTGGGCAGCATGGGAAATTAAATGTGTTACAAGGGGTGGTGAGCACACCTGGCAGGTCAAGCTGAATGATGTGAAGTTGCCACCCCATTACCCATGCTCACCACCCAAAGCCAGATCCCATTTGGAGTGCAGGGCCAGTGAGAACCTGTTGGCATACAAACTGTGGCCTGTGACTCCCACAGGGCACTTCCCAGTAACGATGATCAGATGTGTATCCTTGGACTGCCTGAAATAAACCAATGAATAAATGCCAAATGCCTTCTGTCCTTCACGTTTGTATATGTGCATTGTTTCCTACGTAATTCTCGTCTTGCAAGTAGTACTTTGATCTTCTCTCCCGCTGACTAGTTAACCCCCAGACTTTTCTTTCTTACCTTCCTTCCTGGCCATCTGACGCCATAGGGAAAAGAACACTTGTATGTAGCAGCCCCCGAATCTTTCCCAAGATTTTGGTACCTGTCTGTCTTGTTATATATTTATCTGTCTATCTATGAGAGCTATTTCTGATAATTTAAGAATTATGTGTTCAGAATGCCAGCTATAATTGAAAAATAAAAAAATAAGAGAAAAGACATATATGTTCATAGTAGAAAATTTAAAAAATACAGAACCATATGGAGAAAATCAAAACTACACTTAGTTATATTACCTGGACGTAACTACTGAAACACCTTAGTATATTTCCTCTCAGTTTTCTATGTGTGTATAATGACATATAAAGTACATATTGAGACCTAAATTCTTTTCACATCTCTCACTGTTTTCTTTACCTCTTTCTTTGCTACAGGGAAAAAACAAAACAATTGATTCCAAAAATTTAGGGGGTGAAGTGAGCTATTTAATTCAAATGTACTTTATTCCAAATAACTATTGATATAAACCTTTATCCATTTATACCCTTTGACAAATTTCCTATTGGTTTGTTATAATTTTTATTGATTTATAACAGCTAACTTTATATATCTGTGTAGTGTTCATATGTCCATAGTGTTCTTGTATATTTTACATGTTACTAGTTTTCCTGAAAATTCATCATAATTCTGATAATTTTGTTTACAATGAACTGTGTTTTATATTTATATGTATTACAAATATGTCTGATTTTTCCTCTACAGCTTTTGTGTACTAAGACTTTTTTTTAGGAGACATCGTCACACTACATGGTTATAAAAATATTATCTTGAATTTTCTGAAATTAGCTCATAATATTTTTAATGCTTATCCCAGATTATATGCAATATAAGGTTGCTTTTCTACTTTTACCTCCCCAATTTTTTCAACATTGTTGATTATATAATCTTTGCTTTTACTACTGATTTGAAATGCCACCTACCTCATGTATTATTAAATGCTTAACTATCTGGGATTATATTTTTGGATTCTCTTTTATGTGCCATAAATTTGTTTATCTCTGCTTACATAAACACCACATTGCTTTGATTATTGTAGATTTATAGTGTTTTCTGGAATCTAGTAAAGCAATATCCTCTTTTTTTCCTACATTTTTTTAAAATTTATTTTTCAATTATAATTAACATACAATATTATCTTAATTTCAGGTGCAACATAGTGATTAGACGTTTATGTACCTTACCAAGTGATCACCTCAATAAACATAGTACCCATTCGACACCATATATGAGTATTACAATATTATTGACTATATTTCCTATGCTGTACTTTACATCCCCATGACTGTTTTTATAACTGGCAATTTGTACACCTTGATCCCTACATGTTTTTCACCCATGTTTCTATTTTGTTTTTTTATTGATTTGGTTTTTTAGATTTCACAAATCAGTGAAATAATATGGTATTTGTCTTTGTCTGACTTATTTCACCTTGCATAATACCTTCTAGGTCCATCCATGTTGTCACAAATGACGTGAGTTAATTCTTTTTTATGGCTGAGTAATATTTCATTGTCACATTTTTATCCATTTGTCTATTAATGGATACTAGGTTGCTTTCATATCTAGACTATTGTAAATAATGCTGCAGTGAACATAGGGGTTGTATATATCTTTCAAATTAGTATTTTAGATTTCTTCAAATAAATAAATTCTCAAAGATAGAATTGCTGTCTCATATGATAATGCTATTTTTAGTTTTTAAGGAACCTCCATACTATTTTCCATAGTGGTTACACTAATTTACAATTCCACCAACAGTGCACAAGAGTTCCCTTTTCTCTACATCCTCGCTAACACTTGTGTGTTGATTTATTGATGATAACCATTCTGACAGGTGTGAGGTGATATCTCATGGTGTTTTTTTCATTTCTCTGATGAATAGTGACTTAGAGCATCTTTTCATCTGTCCTCTTTGGAAACATGTCTGTTTAGGTCCTCTGCCCGCCCATTTTTTAATTGGGTTGGTTGTTTCTTTGGTGTTGGATTGTATGAGTTCTTTAGAAATATTGGATATTTACCCGTTATCAGGTGTATCATTGGCAAATATCTTCTCCCATTCAGTAGATTGTCTTTTTATTTTATTGATAAGTTCCTTTGCTGTGCTAAAATTTTTTAGTTTGATGTAGTCTCATCTATTTTTTATTTTGTTTCTCTTGCCTAGAAGGCATATCCAAAAATATATTATTAAGAGCAATATCAGAGAGTTTACTGCCTATGTTTTCTTCTAGGAGTTTTATGTTTTCAAGTTTTACATTTAAGTCTTTAATCCATTGTGAGTTTATTCTTGTATATGGTATAAGAAAGTGGCCCAGTTTCATTTTTTTCATGCATTGGCCAGTTTTCCCAACATCATTTTTTATTGAAGAGACTGTCTTTACCCAACTATATATTCTTGCCTTCTTTATCATAGATTAATTAACTACATAGGTGTGGGTTTGTTCCTGGGCTCTCTGTTCTGCCTTATTGATCTATGTGTCTGTTTTCATGCCAGAACCATGCTGGTTTGATTACTATAGACTTGTAATATTACTTTACTACATTTACTTAGCTATTTGTACCTTTACTTTCAGGGATGAACTATGATATCAGCTTCACATTTTGAAAAAATTCAAGGAGAATATATAGACCAATGTGGGGATGATGGATACATTTTCAGTATTGAATGTTTCCATTCATTTACCCACAATATTTTATTTCCTGATAATGTAAGTTTTCTCAGTGTTCTCATTTTCCAAATGTTCTTTGATGTTCCTACCATTTTTTACTCCATTAGAACTTTAGAAACACTTTGTCAAGTTCCACTAATCCCGTTGGGAATTATTGGCATTGCCTAAAATGTGTTAATGAATGTAGGAATAATTGACATCTTTATAATAATTGATTTCCTCCAAGAATGTTGCACTCCTCTTCATTTAGTCAAAATGACTTTATTGACTTTCAGGGAAGCAACTAGCTATCTTTATATATGTTTTACACAGTTCTTACTCATTTTTCTTCTCAATATTTTATATTATTTTTTGCTCTTGACCAATTTTCATACTGATTGTGGTGGATATACACATCAGTTTGAAAGCCATTGGAAGGAGGGAGAGAGGGATAGATGTTTACTTATTTATTTTACCAGTCAGTACACTGAATGCTCATTAATTCCAGTAGGTTTTGCATTTTGTTCTTTAGAGTTTGCTGAGTAGACAGTTACATTGTTTTGAATTTTTACTCCCTATTAGACTCTCATAGGAGCATGAACCCTATTGTGAACTGCACATGTGAGGGATCTAGGTTGTGTGCTCCTTATGAGCATGTACTGCCTAATGATCTGAGGTGGAGCTGAGGCGGTGATGCTAGCACTGGGGAGCAGCTACAAATACAGATTACCATTAGCAGAGAGGTTTGACCTGCATTATGGTGAGTTATGTAATTGTTTCATAATATATTACAATGTAATAATAATAATAGAAATAAAGTGTACAATAAATGTAATGGGGAAGCCAGGATGGCTTAGCAGGTTAAGCACTCACTTTGCAGCCCCAGGGACCGAGGATCGAATCCTGGCCCTGGCTCGTGCAGACTCATATGCTAAACTGGGGTGTGCTTCCCTGGTGGGAGGCCCCCAGTTTGGTTCTTGCCCCCCAGTTTGGCCCCTGGCTTGAGGAGGCATGCCTTCCATGCGGGAGGCCCCCAGCCCGGTTCCCACCCTGCACAGCCCGGCCCACCTGTGTGGAACAAAACCATGTGGAAAACTGATGACATACAACTATGGAGACTTCTCTGGGCCCTCCCCCTTTTCTCTGTCTCTCCCTGCCTCTGTCTTTCTCTGTCTCTGTTTAAAACAATAAAATAAATCTTTTTTTAAAAAATGTAATGCACTTGAATCATCCTGAAACCATCCTCTTCCACCCCCAACCCATGAAGAAACTGTGTTCCACAAAACTAGTCCTTGGTGCCAAAAAGGTTGGAGACCGCTGCTCTAAAGGCTAGGTGGCCCAGTGCCAGTTCCAGGTGCTGTCAGTCTCTGCCCTGCCAACAGTGTCTTGCTTGTCAGTGCCTCACCTCTCTGAATACAGTGCCCTACCTCCCGCCTTGTGTTCTGTGATATTATTTGACAGAGCATAATGGAAAAAACTTCAGAGAGACAAAAGGTGCAACCTTGCCTTCTATATTTGAGGTTCACTGTGAACCTTTGAAATTTCATAAAATAGCAAAACCTTTAAATTAGGATGGTGTTATCAACATTTTATTTTGCCCAGAGGGATTTTTGTGAACAGCTATCTGTTTTTTATTCATCTATCTACTTGGCAAATATTTGTTGAGAACCTGTGATGTGCTGGGCCCTGGAAATACAATAGGAACAGCTGGCACCTGTCCACCCAGAGCCCACCTCCTCGTTGTGAAGACAAGCATCAACCCCAATATCGCACAAAGGAGTATGACATTACAGCTAAGCTCATGACAGATAAGACGTAGATAAGATAACAGAAGTCAGGACAGTAACAGTTACTTTAAAGGAAAAAGTGATTCAGAAATGTCTCAAAGAGTGAGTAGAAGTCGTTTCCCTTATTTTATATTATAAAAGAAAAAAATGAACACCAGTTATAGATGTATGTATATATGTATATGCATGTATGTATATATGTATATGTGTGTGTGTGTATGTGTGCATATATATATATATGTAATACATATGTTTATGTTGAAGATGATGTTGGATCTCATAAAAATATTTGAAATTAGAAGGTTACTAGATGGCAGGATTCCACAGGAAGATATAAGGATGATAACTGGGGAATATTTTCTGTGCTAAACTTCCATTCCCATAAGGATGCTCTAAGTAAAATTCAGATCTTATTCTTGAAAAATTGAGATTTTAGAGGATAAATGCAAGTATAAGTTATGGATAGAAGATTCTGAAGAAAAGATGTGGGAGGATTACTTCTATCCGAGAATAAACTATATCAAGTGGAAAGAATACAGACTGATGGTAGCAATTCAAATTTTCATTACAAGAGGAAATGGAAATGGACTGAGTCCTGTTAGTGATATACAGATAAATATGTACTTATGATGGGATCTTATCTAAAAGAAATTGCAGCGTACTACAAAGCACAATGAAAAGTGGGTTATTGTAAATGAGTCATAACACCTGTGTAGGGGGGAGAAAGGAATAGAAAATTCTATGGAATGGACTCCAAAAGCAAGTTCCTGACATCCAAATATTAGAGCTGTAGGAAATATATAGATGGTGATTTCAGGGTTTGCTTTTTACTTGTGAGAATTTACTTTTAGAAAAGAGCACAGCTGTCTGAGGCATTTTAAATTATATTTTCTTAGCTGACTTTTCTTTCCAGTCCACTGCTGGGAACTAAATTAAGCCAATTTGGTCATTTGCAATTGTCAGGAACTATTTGGGGGAGGGTATATTTCAGTGGTCTTCATTACTTAGCGGCAGGTGACATCTGTTTAGGTTTGGTGGGAACTTTTCTCCACAAATCTCCCTATTTATGTGTACTTCAAGGAAAGGAAGACAGACTGAACTTGGCTATACATAGAGTTTATGTGTAGTGTATAACTTAAAATAAGTCTTAAGGTCTTAATACCTGCTCTTTAAGCTTGTTGCAATTTCAGCTCTGTCCTTCTAGGAACTTGACTTACCCTTATTGGAAGGGTCCTGATCTCATTGGAATCACATATAAAGACCTTCTCTCCATAAGTTATTTACCATAGGACCAGTCAAAATCCAACGTCTAAACCCCAAGGGTGTAACTACCAGGATATTCCAATATCTAAATTTCCTATTTTGTTCTTACAACAGTAGAGGTACAATATTTCTATTTTCCTCTGATATCTTAACACTTCTCATTTTATCAGTGAAAAATTATATCCAGTATCCATAATGCTAACTAACTAACTATTTATGTTGATGAAAGAAGTTAGCTAAGAACTCAGGTAAGTTGACTTTGCACTGTGGGCTTCCATTAAAGTATGTATTTCAGATATTAACGAACGGCCCATAAAGTGTAAAGTTAGGTGAGTATTCACATGCATATCATATTTGACTAAAGTATTTCAAAGGTAAATGATATAGGACCAGATTACTTTACTGGTGAATTCTACCAAGTATTTAAAGAAGAATTAATACTAATGCTTCTTAAAATTTTCAAAAAAAAAAGAAGAGGTGGGAACACGCATCTTACAAGGCAGCAATAATTGCCCTGATATTAAAGCCAGACAAGGACACCACAAGAAAAGATCATTACAGGTCAGTATTCCTGTACATACATAGATGCGGAAATCTTCAACAAAATATTAGCACACTGAATTTAGTGGCACATGAAAAGGACCATACACCAGGATCAAGTGAGTTTTATCACAGGGATGCAAAGACGGTTCAGTATCGGCAAATCAATCAAAATGACACACCACATTAACAACATGAAAGATAAAAATCATGTGATCAACTCAATAGATATAGAAAACTCATTCGACAAATTTCAACACCCATTGATGATAAAACTCTTGTCAAAGCGGCATAAAGGGAACACCTCAAAACGATAAAGGCCATAGATGACAAGCTCACAGCTGATATCATACTCAAATGGAAAACTGGAAGCTTTTCCCCTAAGATCAGGAACAAGACAAGGGTACCCACTCACCACTTTTGTTAAATATGGCACTGGAAATTCTAGACAAAATAGGGGGAAAAAAAGAAGAGAAGAGAAGAAAAAAGAAGCAAAGCAAAGAAAAAGAGGACATGAAGGGCATCCAAATTGGGAAAAAGTAAAATTAGCTATTTGCAGATGGCATGATCTTATGTATGAGAAACCCTAAAGTCTCTACCAAGGGATGCTGGGATGGCTCAGGGGCTTGAGCGCTCATCTTGCAGCCCCAGGGTCCGAGGATCGTATCCTGGCTCCAGCCTATGCAGCCTATGCAGATCCAGAACTGAACTGGGGTGTGCCCCCAGTTCGGTTCTCGCCAGAGTGAGCTTCCCATGCAGGAGGTTCCCTCCATGCACAGCCCTATGCTCACCTGTGGAGTGAAACTATATGTAATGACATACAGCCTTACTATTTTTTTAATAAATTCTTTCCCAGGTTAATCTCATGAAATTCAGGGAAATAGAACAAGAAAATTGTCCAGGATACCCCGCCCCCCTCCCCCTTCCCCCCTACCCAATAATGTTCCTTGAGGCAACAACTTGAGTTACATGGGTTATTTATCTAAGTTGTAGAAAAGAACAGGATAAGCGACACTTTCTGGACATTAGCCACAGGCTCTCAAAAAGCTCTCACGTAACACTACATAATACCATGGAAACTGGATGGCAGGAGAAATCCTGTGCTAGATTTCCAGCAAAACTAGAAATTGAGCGGTGAATTGGATCAGTAATTGCACTCTTCAAGGCTGGGGTGATACTGTCCTTTCTCTTCGTAAGAAGCACTAATGAGCAGCTATATTTCTATAATTTAGTTCCCAGACTATTTTAGATGACATAGGTTAGGTTATTAATGATTGCCTAATGTATTTAAAATCCCCTACATTTTTTTTTTAATTTCATTCTATTTAGATAGAGACTTAGATTGTATGAGAATTTCACCAACTGCAAAAGCCATGAAAATGTAAATGTTTCATTTAAGTATTCCCATTGGAATTTAAAGCTATTAGGTTTAGTTGTGGATAAAAGAATCACATGGAGGACTTGTTGAAAACACAGATTGCCAAGCCCCGTGCAGAGTTTCTGGTTCCTTAGGTCTAAATTGGGTCCAAGAATTTGCATTTCTAACCAGCTCCTAACAATCCTTTGAGAACTACTGGTTTCCTGCCACCCACCCTCCATGTGAAATTTAGATGGCATTGTGAGACTCCTTATTTAAGCCGTAATAAATAAAAGGAAAAAAAAAATGTCTTCACCTGTAAAATTGCAGAAGAGAAAAATAATTCTTTGAGCATTCTGTATTTCAATAAGTAATCAAGGCCTATCACTTAACTCAGAGAAAGTCTTTTTTTCCCCCTGAAACTAAACATACATGGTTCAGATACTTTGTTTTCTAACACATTCTTAAGACCTGACGGCAAGCCAATAACAAGTGTAGAAATGTAGTAAGTGTAGAAGTGATGAAAATGTTTAGAATCTCAAGTAAAGGGTGCTTTTCCCCCCTCTGCCTTTACTGCAATTATGTGTAAGTTAAATTTTCTCAAATTGTCACAAATGAGAAATAAGAGGGGTGTGGAAAACCTTCTTCTAGGATAGAAAAGGGGAAACAGTTATAGGGAGAAAATAAGGCTGGTAGGAAAAACCTAAGAACTGAAATATAAGTGAAAATCATGCATAGTAACAGAGGCTTGTTAACTTAGCACATGCAATATTATAGTAATTAGTTTGAACAAGATTCTTGAATATAATGAATAAATGATCAGTCAGCTTATGCATTGTTAAAAACCATTTTAGATCTTAGAATTTATCTTGAGTTGTTGAAGAGCCATATAAAATAAACAGTAAAAACACTGGTAAAATGAGATTTTATATGGCTTCATATATCCTGGTGGTGTTTTTTTCTAATGCAATCGAAAAAAACAAATCCTTTTAAAGAGAGTATGGAAACATATTAAGATTTAAATTAACTCTTATATTATTAAATACCTAAGTAAAACTTTAGATTTAAACTGGAAACGAACAGATTTCTCATCAGGAGCTTGTATAAATTGAATTTCTTTCTCCTTTAAAATTGTGAAGAACTCAGTGAATATGTTTTATTTAAAAGAAAACCAAATAAACATTCAATATAGATAAAACAGTTTGTTTTTTTTTAATGTATTATATTGTTTAATTGAGCCTGATGAACTACAGAATGGAAGGAGACAGAAGATGAAAGTATTGGTATTATTTTGCCACATGGTGTTTTGGTTTTTATTTTTATTGCTATGATGTTATTGGTGTAATAGAATAAATTTTCCACTATTAATGATAATCCTCAAAAATGTTTAAAAGGAGAGGGACAGATTTTAAGGAAAGGACACAGCAGTGTTTCTGTATGTGTGATGGGGCCGCTTTATACTTCGATTAGCAAGGAGGTTAATGTTGCTCAGCGTCACGGCTGACTGCACGCCTTTCTCTCGTTGTGTAGGATTGCAGTGCAGGGCTTTGCTCACTCATCACCCTCCTGTTTCTGCCCTGCCCCCATGTCTCCACAGACCGTTTTGTGTTTCTCTCCAGTTGGTCACACGCTGAGAGCTAGGGCTCGGGAGTTCCCAGCCTTAGTTAACTGCACGGCTATTGACTGGTTTCATGCGTGGCCGCAGGAGGCGCTGGTCTCAGTCAGCAGGAGCTTCATTGAGGAAACCAAGGGAATTGAGGTATGTGGTGTGCCAGCCTCTGAATATCCATCTCTCTCACTCACTCTTTCTGTCACTCTGTCCCTCTGACCAAAAGTCCTGAATAAATAAGTAATTTCTAAAACACACCTATCAGGAAGTTGTCCATGTTTGTTGAAGATAAGACCGTCTTTGTTCGCTTACATTTTATGGAATATAATGGCTGACTTTTTTGCACCAGGTTGAGATGTGTGTGTGCACACACACATACACACTCACAGCAGGAGAGAATGTTCTGACTCACCAGAAGGCCAGGACCGTTACTTCCTTGAATCATAATCGGGCTTACTGAATAGAAATCCTTTAAATCCACGACTAAAAACTCAAACAGAAAGTAGCCACCCATAGCCATGGAATGCTTAACGTTCCCAATGTTCCCTGAGTTGTGATTTTTCTCATTATAGTCCTGACAGGTGACAAATCAGTATCCCCTAAATTAAACAATCACTAAGTCAAATAATGAATCCCATTCTTTGTTTTATGGGTTTATGTTTTATAGGTCATGTGTCATTTGATTGTGATAAAATTTGTACCTCCTATTATACTTTAAAATGAGTACATGAAACAAACAAACAAAAAAAACCCTTCATGTTCAAATTAAAGGAAAAAAAGGAATATAGTAGATATGAAAGTGTCATTTAGACTTCTTAGAAATGAAGTTTTATCTGTTTCTGGTGCCTATCTGATTAGATAGTTTGGAAGGGTGGTGATTTCGAACATTTCCCAGAGTGGTTTGATTTCTAATTCCACTGCACGATAAGGAAGAAAGGTGCCTAGAATACGCTGGACCTTGAAAGTGATTCTCAGAGCCAGAAATAGAACTGAGGTATGTAAGGAATGATGTCTGCTTCCAGTTGAAACTATTGTGACCAAAAGTATAACTGCTGCTTTTCCAAAGCAATTCTTTAACGTTTTGTTGAATGTTGTTTCTTTTGGTGGCCTGATGGTTAGAAGTTTGAGCGTATTTACATGTTTAATTAATTATTTGTATGCAGCTAGCTTAATTGCCTATTTCTTATTTTGATACATATATAGCTTTATTGTATATAATTTATTATCTTTTTCTAAAGTGGAAAAGACAATAAACCATATATGATAAAATGAAGAACTGTGAATGTGATAAAGACTTGAAGACACTTAAATACCTCCTCTCTTTTTCTTTTCTTTACACTGACACTTAAGACATTTCTATAAATAAATGAAAAATGCAATCTCTTCTATTTCACTGCTTTTTTTCATGTATAGAAAGTTCTTTCTCCTGCTTGTCTCTACACTCATCCTTAATGTTGAACACACTTACCTGGACCTTTAAAACAACAACTGGGTTTCTGGATAAAGGGGGAATAATGTTAATGTATGGTTCTATTTTTTTTTTTAATGATTTTCACTTGCCTACTGGTCAGTGGGCAATGCCTAGCACTTCTTATACTTAGTGCAATACATGTAAAGTAGTTCTCATGAATAGATAGATGAGTAGTATGGTAGACACTCACAGGAGTCATTAATTTCTGTTTGAAGCACTTTATTCACTACTGTGGATCTGAAGAGTCAACGGAAGCCCATTTCATGGAGGCTAATCCGTGCATTAAGTAAAAGCCTGCCAGAAATATTTTATACCGTATTTTCCGGCGTATAAGACGACCGGGCGTATAAGACGACCCCCTAATTTTACAGTTAAAACATAGGTTTAGGCCTATATTCACTGTATAAGACTACCTCCCACTTCCGAGGCTGTAGTCTTATAAAGTGAATATAGGCCTAAACCTATGTTTTAACTGTAAAATTAGGGGGTCGTCTTATAGGCCCGGTCGTCTTATATGCCGGAAAATAATGGTACTTTGAAATCTGGAAAAAAATCATTTATTATGATAAATAAAGGTCACAATTATTAACACAAATTTCTTAGGCTGAGTTCACTAAGTTCATCACACTACTGAAAATTCTGTAGGGCATTATTTTGTCTTTTAATACTTACAAGAAGAGTTCAGAATCACTGTTTATTAGAAGAGAGTCAGTATGTAGTAGCTGAACTCTGTTTTGTCCCCTTCTTGTGATCTGGCTGGTTTGGTAAGGAAGAGGAAAGGACAGCGTAGTTTTGTTTCTTGCTGTTAATTTCTCAGAGTTGGCAGCCTGGTTTAAGTTCGTGTTTGGCACCGTGCTTTTGTAAGTCTCTTGCCTTTGCTGCCCGGATACAGGCTTTCTCCCGTGAAAGTGGGCGCCACTTTGCAAACAGTTCTCACTCAGGGAGCTCTGATACGCCAGTGACCATTGACATCTGCTGGATGAGGCAGGACTTGCATCATGTCCGGAGGGCTCCCAGCAGGTGCTTGGCTCTGTCTGGTGGTATCATGACGCCTCCTGTAGGATGCGGAGTGCCACCGAGGAATGTCAGAGGCACTGCCATTTCTGTGGAGCCAAATTGTGCCTGGAAACGAATTCGCCAGACGATTTTATTTCAGTGTGGTGTGCCTATTTTACTTCCCCACCTTCCTAATTTGTGGCTCAGGAGCAATAATTATAATTCAATGCATACCCGTGTTTCTAAAATGTAAATGTTTGGTGCTTTTTCTTGTAGGGGTCAAAAGTAACTTTTAAATTTTTTGATTGAGCACTAATTTGATCACTTCCTTAGTTTAAATTTTCATTATTATGGCTGAAAGTTATCAGCATAATTTGGGCACGTCTTAATTATTGACCTTATTTACTGAGTGTAAGATACATACACAAGGTGACCCCCGTTAGCCACCAAGAAAGGGTCACTAAAGGCAAGAAGTTTTGTGTGTGTTGATTTATAATTTCCACTCAGTACACACAGCACCCAGGGACGTGGGCTGACTGTGTCTAAGTTAATGTCTGTGCTCCTTTTCTATTACCTGGTATTCAACTACATGACAGCTGACAGGATGACCAAAACAGTGTGACACTTCAGTACCACCGGGCATTTATTTAAAGACTCTGTGTCAGGACACACTCCTCCTCATGGGAAATTTGGAAATGTGGGAGGGGAGGATTCTGTGTAAGGAGGGAGAAACGGTAAGGCCTTCTGGTATGCCTGGGAATGAGGTTACAAATAATAATTGGGAGGAAACCTTACTGAGAAGTGCATGGGTCCCCGCTAGGAACATTTGAGAAACAAAGGCAGGAGAACAGGTGTTAGAAGACAAGCCACGTCATTGCTTTTCATGTCAAA
The DNA here is from genome assembly GCA_004027555.1 of Craseonycteris thonglongyai. Classification (NCBI taxonomy): domain Eukaryota; kingdom Metazoa; phylum Chordata; class Mammalia; order Chiroptera; family Craseonycteridae; genus Craseonycteris; species Craseonycteris thonglongyai. The sequence goes on from PVKE010005818.1 coordinate 15,734, forward strand.
TTGTATAACAGACATATTTGGAAGCAGGAGCTGATGGAAACAGGAATTATTGAATGAAAATGATGAGATGAGCTCTCAGGCCCAGGAATGAGATTTGCTTTGGAAGAGGGCAGACGACAGCCTAGCAAGATGGAGGAGCTGACCGGGTGTGTCAACCCACTGGCATGTTAAAATTCTCTGTCCTATTGATGTGATACAACTTCAAAATAATTACACTGCTCAGTATCATTGGTTTTTTCAATGTGATCACTTCATTCCACGTGCCGACACCTCTCCGATCCAGAACTTCTTGCACTGTTTGGTAGCGTGTGAATGGGGTCTTTTACTGCCATTTTCCAAACCAACTTTGAGGGAAAAATGTTCACTCAAAGAACAAAGTCATTCTACTGCTATACTTAAAGACTGATTTCTTCAGAAGTCTCTGAGTTCTTTTTAAAATGTTAGGCCAAGCATGGAGAATAGCAAACAATGTTTTGTTAATGTAAGTACGTGTAAGCAATGTTCCTAGTAATGTTTTGTAGCAGTTTCTTTTTTCTTTGAAATATAAATGAGGATAATTCAACATCAATTTACAAAGTAGAAAAATAGCCCTGGGCCATAGAAATTGTATAAATTTGGGGGGAAATACCTTCTTTCTGGGGAATACTGCATTCATTTTAATGGATCAAAACAAAAACAAATCCAAGTAAATTTACCTTGAATCTGCCTAACTCACGTCAGACTAGCTTAAGCCTGTATTCAAATACGGTAGGTGAGAAAAGACCTGTGTGGTTAATCCCTTCCCATTCCTCCACCCTTCTTCTTTACACATGTATACTCACACACTGTCCAGTGAACAGTTCTTGCTGTGTTCATGTCGATCACATTTAGACTAGAATTTGGAAAGCAGGAATATGCTGCTTTCAAAGGTTTTGGCTGTGATGTAAACTTTAGGAATACCCTCTATCTTAAAAGTAGGGTCTAGTTTTGATAACTGCCCAGAGACCTGGACATGCTGTTCAATGGAGAGTTTACCTAAATCCAACAGAGTCATCCCTACCCCAAGTTGCAGCTCTGTGGCTTTGCTCTAGTGCTGGCCACACCGGAATCAGCTATGCTCTCTCCCCCCGTGTCTGCCTGCCATAGGAGGAGTAGCTGGGTTCCATTTTTCCTGCTCCTCCTCAGCCTTCACTTGCTTCAGTGATTGCAAACTCATCTGGGAGATGGTTAACTTCCACTGACCTTGGTCTTGCCTTTGACCCATACTTGGGCTCTAAAATTAAAGACAAAACATTAAACTCCTGAGCAAACTAACAATGAAATGCATTCACCAAACAAAATAACAAACAAAAACAGAACAAAAATGCCAGCATATGACAGAAAACGGGGTGGCGTTGCGTTTTACACCCGTGGCTACGTCTGGTGGCAGTAGTCGTGCTGGGACCACTGTTGGTGGACTGTCACCATCACCGATCACAGAAGTGACACCGGCCCTACATTTGCATTGCTTGCCACCTCTACTCACCAACTTTCTAAGGAGGTGCCACTGTTTTCCCTGTAGCACAGGTGAGGGGAATGGAGGCCCCAGCATAAAACTCAGGTAAGGAACCCATCAGCACTTGGACACCAGAGTCCACGGTGTTAAACCCTGCTCTTGACTGTTACATTAATGTTTGACTGTTCTGAAAGAGGAAGAAAAGGAAAGGAAGGAAAGAAACAGAGTAAAGAGGAATGACAAAAGTTTAAGCTTTGATTTTTGTGGGCAGGAGGAAGGACAGGGAATGTAATAATTTGCCTAAATTTACCAAACTGGAACTCTAACCCAGGTCCTTGGATTCAAACCCAGCACCTCCAGCTCCAGCATCTTTTTCTGGGACTTCATCAGCACTGGGAAGGCTTAGGAGAGGCACTCAAGTGCGATGCTGCCCGTGTTATGCGTTAATAAATTTCCTTTCATAAACCAGCCTGACAACCACAAATATCTGATTAATACATTCTCTACTTTACCAGCCCCCAAAGGGGCCCAAAAGTAAAAATAATAGATTTTAAAACTCAGCAGTTTTAGTTAGTATCCATTATCATGGATACTAAACGTGCAGTTTTTTGTATGTCAATTTTACGTCAATAAAGCTGCAAAAAGTTAACACAAATATTTTCTGAGAAATGTTCACTATGGACTGTAGGTATATGCTTAAAAAAATGTATGTATATGTTAAAAAATTAACCCAAGTTAAACTTAAAAAACAACAAAAAGTTTTCCTTTCACCTGCCCCCTTTTGCTTCTCCCACGTCCCTTCCTTAAATACAATACTCTTGAAAGTCCAAATTTGAAAGTGCGGACCAGTATGGTCTTTTTTGCTGGTCTTGGGAAGATGCAAAACCGTATATAACAGGAAATTTGATTGATTTCTGGCTTTCTGGGGTGTTGTTGTCGGTCATTTTTAACAACAGGGACGTACTGGTCATTGGCTTTCAGTCAGGTGGCTTGGGTACTTAATGAGGCAATGAGTGCTGCCACCCACTGCCACACTAAGTAGCAGAGATTCATTTATGTTTATGTTTTCGCGTTCTCTTAATGTGAGGAAAAAGCAGTCCCATTTTTGCATTTGATCATGCGTTGACGAGAGCATTGTTTTCCAAAGCGACTCCGTGGAGAAATCTTGGAGTTACAACCATTTGATAGTGGCACTTTGCTTATTTCTATTTTTGCTTTCACCGTGATTGGCCATTAAATGGCTACAGAATGGGATCAACTGGTTTTCATTAAGGGCCAAATGTAGCCCGCCTGATGTTCTTCGCTCTCAGTCGAAGAGTGAAAAATACAGCTTTGCATTGCCATCACCGCACCCACCCCAGCAGCCATGGCCTCCCTGCCCCCGCCCCCAAAGAAAACTGGAGATAAAGGAATGGCAGAATAAATAATTTATGCTAATGAAATTACTGCAATTAGTAGTTCTACAATGACCCTTTTAAAAGCCACAGCTGTTAATGTCAGGAAGTGCTGTCACTACTGACCTTATCATAAGAGAAAGTGACAAATTGAGAATGCAGGGAAGACCAGTCATCAAAGAGGTCTGTTCTGGAACGATTAGAGTTTTCTGAAAAACAGTGTGAATTGCAACCAGCTGCTGCCTGGCTCAGCAAGTCTCCCATGCTGTGCCATTTTGTTAAGCCCGATAACAATAGTTATTTTGCCCTATGGAGACAAGTTGTCTAGGGCCACTTCCAGCTCTACCGGAAACCACTTCTTCCATCGCGGATTTGCAAGTGAAACTGTGAAAGAGCTTTTCAGCGCAGCCTAGGAGCCTCCTCATAAGGATCATGGTTGGGCAGAGGCCAGGGTTTGTGGTGGGCTCCCCACCTCTTCCCATAAGGAGATTGTACTTGGCTAGGGAAATATTTATCGGTATTGTCGAAATATATGTGCACATTTTTGGTTCATATTAAAATAAGACAGGGCAGCAGCGAATTTCTGTCCACATTTTTATTGTAGTCACAGGCCCTTTTAAAAATAAAATCCCCAAGGGGATATGATTTATTTGGAGTTTATATAGCTTCCTTATAGATTGATATTTTAGAGTCTGCTATTTGGTAATATGCGTATGTCTTGGATCTATGAGAAACGAAGAATGTTCAGGATTTGTATTTTAGATATAACTTTTGCCTTAAAATACATGTTAGTTACTAATGCAATGGACTTTTGAATATGCAGAACCATCTAACATGTACATATTTTAAACCCACTTGGGAATTTTCCACTAAGTAGGCAAGCTGAGTGTTTAAATGTTGCTCAGAAGCAGTTGTTTTTTGCCAACAAGAATTGGTCTGTCTCTCCTCACGCTCCTGGTTTTAATATTAATGGTGCAGGTTTGAAGCGTTTAACTGCATCACCAGCCACTGTGCACAATTTTCCCAAAGACGTTTGAGTGTTATTGACAACACTTTGGTAAATTATGTGTGACTTTCCTAAGAGTTGGTGTAGCTCATTTAATTCATATTAATTGATTTTTAGGCTTCCCTTGATTAATTGAACCTGGTTCATCTTGTACAGAATGCAATAAATAATCATTAAAATGAGGGAGATGTGATTCCACAAATTAAAAAGTTAACTACTTCAGAAGTCGTTGAGGACAAAAGGAAAAGAATGTATTGGGGGAGGAGGGGTTCTCCAGTAAATGTTGAAAGCAGAGTTATTCATTGTTTTTTACCCCCAAATGAGAATACAAATGATCATGATAGTTTTCTACTACAATCAGTGACTTTTGTACTTTACTGTCCAGTTTGTTTTCATATGTATTCTTAAAAAAACTGTATTTCTCAGTTTACAGTTTGTTCGTTTGTTTTTCGGTGACTGCAGAGTTGTTGGTTCATTTTGCCCAGAGTTTGGTTTGAAAGCAACAGCAGAATTTCTTCATTACCTCTTTCGCACACTTGATAGATAAAAATCAAGTTGTGAAAAGTGGTACTTGTGTCACGTGCTGGTTTTGGGGTTTGGTGTGTGGAGCACATGAAAATCCTTTGCCCACGTGGCAAAAAGAGTTTGGCAAAGCTGAACACATTGTTGTCATCTCTAATTCTGTGGGGTATCTCTCAAAGATGAATTACATTTGCCTAGCATCTCCTGTAATTTGTTCTAGCTTTGGGTGGCGGGGGGGGGGGGGGGACTGCATACTTTAGCTGATTTTTCTTCTTTTTTTAAATCGCATTTATGGTTTTAACTTGGGTTTCATATGAATTGCCATGTTTGTGTCTTCAGCCACGGGACAAAGATGCTGTCAGCCTTTTCATGGCACATGTTCATACCAGCGTCAATGACATGAGTACCAGGTTTTACCAAAATGAGAGGCGATACAACTATACCACCCCAAAGAGTTTTCTGGAACAAATATCACTGTTTAAGAACCTGTTGAAGAACAAACAAAAAGAGGTCTCTGAGAAGAAGGACCACCTGCTGAATGGCATCCAGAAGTTGAAAACCACAGCCTCTCAGGTATGACCAGCGTGAATTATAACTGAGAGCTATGCTCTTCAAAACTTCTTACTTTTTTTTGAAGCAACATTTCAACCCATTTAGAGAAGATGCCTCGTGCTAACATTTTACAGTTTGAGGACACAAAGAACACAGCTGTTTCTGTTCTCCTAAGCCTAGAAAGGGATCGGCCAACCACTCTATCACAGCTGGTTTGGGGACAAAAGTCGGCATGAGTCAGTGTAGAGCAGTGTCGTAAGGTTGAAGGGAAGGAACAGGCACAGCTCACCCCCCTCTCTTGTGTTTGACCACTTCAGTGTTCTGGGCCTGTTGTCAAGAATTTTGTCACCTGAGGATGGAACGAAGATCCCTTTTGGTCTTGAGGTTCTCAACCTCCAGTCAGGGCATCATTCCCTAGTTGACAAAGTGACGAGGGGGTGTTATGATTGGGGTCCTTAAGTGTAGCAGTTTTCTCCAACCTTGTCATCTGGTCTCCATTTGGCCACCATCTCTCCAAGTAAAAGTGTTCAGGGACTGCCGAGATGGCTCAACAGGTTGGTCACTTGCCTTGCAACAGCAGGGTCCAGGGATCAAACCCTGGCCCTGGCCCATGCAAACCCATATGCTGTACTATGGCACCACTGGTAACTGCCAGGATGGCAGTAAAGGTTCTTGTCTCCCAGGCGGGAGGCCCCCGGTATGGTTCCTGCCCTGCGCGGCCGCACATCCTCCTGTGTGGAATGAAACCATGTCACAGCTAATGATGTGCAACTATGGAGACTGCTCTGGGCCCTCCCTCCTTTCTCTCTCTCTCTCTCTCTCTCTCTCTCAGTCTCTCTCAACTCTCAAAACGATAAAAATAAATCTTAGGAAAAAAAGTGCTCAATGTTCGTTGCTTTCACCCTCAGTCATAAGGCCCCTGTTATCTTGAAGGGACAGTACCTCTAATCGTCAAGTAAATCAGGAGAGAATTTGCAGAGGGTGTTAAATCATGTGTAGGTCTGTATACCTGTCTTCTAATTTCATTGCTAAACACCAAACAAGTTTATGAAGTAGGTATTGCTGCTATAATTTTATATGTGAGGCTTAAAGAGTTTAAGGTCGCAGAGCTGGTGAGGTTGAGGTTTGAATCGAGATCTGAATTGCTCCACCGCCCATGGATTGTCCACAGTCCCATGCTGCCTCTCTGTGACTGGTCAGAAGAAATGACAGTGAAAGAACATGGAGACTGAAGAATGGCTCAGCCTTTCTCTGGGCCTCCTGGGCCCTAGAGCTAGTGGAAAAATCCATTGGCTCTGGGGATGACCCCAAGACCAGAAATTTCAGTGGGTTTCGTCTGAGTTCTGTCATCAGGTCGTGCATACTCTCTCGCGTTTCAAGAGACTGGGTCAGTTTTTACCCACAAGAGTGCAGCTGGCCTGTCTGCGCCCATCACAGGCTTAAAACAAGCCCCAACCTGGTTGGGGCCGCCTATGTCGGCACCTTTCAGGCTGAAGGCCTCTTTGGCTGTGTCTTCCAGGTGCTCTGGAGGCCAAAGCCCCAGTTACCTCTTTCCCTCTATGCTTCACACACCAGGCATGGCATTTTTGTGAAATGCTGTGATATGTACAGGACAGTGAATAGGTAGAACATGATTGGGAAAGAGAAATCAGAGTCCGGAAGTTTCCAGGATTAAGGGATGCAAAGAGTGGTTTCTGGGAAGCCCCCAAAGAGTCTATCCATTTTTGTGCATCTTTTCATTCCCTTTCAAAGAATGTCTTTACTCTTCCTTTGTTTGCACATGTTAGATTACTCTGTTTCTCTTTGCCACCTTTCTCTTCCCTTTTCTTTCTCTACCTGTCTTTCCAGTTCTGTCTCTTAAATCAAGATTCTGTTTCCCCAGGACAGATTTTCCTAGGAGTCCTCTTGAACTAAAGGAAGATGAGTGGTTTTCTAATAATCATGTCAGTTATGTGTTGATGATTCTGGAGTTTGGGGGAGAGGAAGAAAGGGGGGAACTAGTAACTCACTCTCTGCCAAGCGCAGGGCTGCTCCAGGTCTCTTATTCCTCCTCAGCTAGAAACAACAGGCAGAAAGGCTGAGAAGAAGAGTCACAAAGTCCTGATTGAAGGACTACTGGTGAAGTCTCTTCACTAGGTGTTTGTGTGTGTAATGCTCTTTTTTTGTTATTGGGGTGACAGTGGTTGGTAACAATTAGATAGTTTCCACGTTTACAAATCTACATCACCTATGTATTGCATTATGTGCTCAACACCCAGGATCAGCTCTCCTTCCACGCTCTTAATATCAGAAGAGAGGGAGAATATTGAATAGCTCCTTAAGAGTTTTTTCAATGGTTTATTAGGGAAAGGAAGCATAGTTTCCTATGTGGAAACCCCTTTGATAGCCACCTTGCGCCTCTCTAGCTATCAGCTGAGGTCATCATAGATAGCCTCAGTGACCTTTCTTCATAGCTAGGGCCTCGCTCGCATCCTGGGCTACAGTCACTTTGCGTGATTCAGATGTTCACAACTTCCTTAGAAACAGAAATAAGGGCTTGACCATACAGCTTCTTCCTAGTCTCTTGGATGATTCTTTTGATTATGGCCTAACATATGATTAGTTTCACAAGAAGACAGAAGCAAATGTCACTGTGCAGTGCTACCCGGTTCATAGAGAAGCTAAAAAGTCAATCTTAGCTTAAATTTGAATAGTACAGGTGGCAGGCATAGTGGTCATCACGCCTGTTAGGTACAGTGTAAATAAACCGTTGCAGTGGAGGTAAGCAGAGCCCTTAGATCTGGTAGTGGGGTGATGTTGCACAAGGTGAAACCACTGAAGCACCTTTTAGCAATTGAGTCAAAGTAAATTGTTATGATTGTTTTTTAGCATCTATTGTTAAAAACAATAGTAATATTTCTACTTCTGAAAAACAAGTGGAATGAAGAGTTAATTATCATGATGTGTTTCTGAGAGCTGAGTCATGTTTTTTCTCTTTAGCCTTTCACTTCTGCTTTCATTGACAACAGAAGTGTCTAGCTTTTTGGCTTCCCTGGGCCACATTCGAGGAAGAATTGTCTTGGGCCACACAGAAAATACACTAACACTAACGAGAGCTGACAACCTAAAAACGAATTGCCAGAAAAATCTCATAATGTTTTAAGGAAGTTTAAGAACTGGTGTTGGCCACATTCAAAGCCATCCTGAGCCATGTGTTGGAAAAGTTTGATTTACAGGATCCTCAAACTTAGGAATTCAGTGGTTCCTTCTGAACCTCATGAAATCCCACCTTAAAAAGTGGGCAGAATCATTCTTTTGAGCAGATGAATTTGTTGATGCCTGAGAAAGATAGTACCACCAAAGATGAGTGAAGTTATTTAGTGTCCTCCCTCCAACTCCCTGGAGGACACTCCTGAGCTTCTGACCCCACCATCCTGAACCCCATAAGACACTTACGGGGTGCCCGTCTCAGTGTAGGTATTAAGGTGAACGGCGTATGAAGTACAACAAGAGTCAGGAGTTCCTTTTCTTATTTTTGTGGGAAGAAATAAGACCTGTCTGGGCATTTTGGTCAGAACATGCAACTGATCAAGTGATAACAGCCAAGAAGTATTGATGCCTTCAACTTCTGCCGCTTCTAGAAATGTTCTGTTAGAGAACATCCGTCTGGTTCTTCCAGCTGGTCGTGAAGCAGTCTTTCCCTGGCCTCTGCTAAGCTGAGACTGAGCCGCATGGGACCTAAAAAGCAGGGGGACAGGTAACGTGGGACAGCCATTGGTGCTTCCCTGACGGCACAGTATGAGTTGAGAAGGTAAACTTCTGGTTGGTGCTGACGTAAATCAACAATGTTTTCCACAAAACCTAGGAAAATATTTTTTTGTTTATTCTCATATGGAAAAAGGGGGAGAGGGGGCTGCATTTTTCTACATTGGACTAAAGTCGACTCCAGGTAGAAACAGGTGCAAGATACAAACTGCTAGAGATCCTTGAATTCATTGTAAACACTAAGCTATGTCTGATACTTGTTGTCTGTGCAAGTTGCTTTGAAATAATGACTTTTCCTGTAGGTGGGAGACCTGAAAGCCAGGCTTGCCTCTCAAGAAGCCGAGTTGCAGCTGAGAAATCATGATGCCGAAGCTCTGATCACGAAGATTGGGCTCCAGACTGAGAAAGTGAGCCGGGAGAAGGCCGTCGCCGACGCTGAGGAGCAAAAGGTCAGGCTGATTCTACCATTCTGAGTGCGGAGCTGTAGCTAGCACAAAATAAACCTTTGTGGGCGAACCATTTTGAACAACTTCCTCTCCAGGGAGCAGAAAACCTGAAGAATTATTATAGTTCCACATGTAACAGCATTTCACACCATGATTACCACTTGACCTTTCTTTACATTATGCATTTTCCCAACCTCTTAGCTCTTTTAATGATGTGAAAGAACAATAAATATTGAGCTCATTCAAGCATATAATGGATGTGGATCTGGCACATCAGGCCTATTTGTAATACAGTAAAGGTCATGAAGTCACCTCCGAGGTTTCCAAAGGTTTTCAGTTTTTAGGCAAATTGAACAACTCAATTGTTAACAAAGCCCATTCCGTCACTTTGCAAGATGGTTTTCAAATTTTGCCTTTTAATAATAACTGGGGTTCATTATTAAATCCTAAGCTAAATTTGTTCTTTTTGATTCATTTGAGACCCTGGCACTCTGTATTATATTTTATTGTTGGAAACAATTACTTTTAAGATTATATAGGTTCTGCTTTCTTTGTACTCAGGTTTCCAGCAATTCTGAAGTAAATTTAAATTCTTTGGTCGTCTTCTTTTATCAAAAGTTCAGCTTCAAATGGAAGAGATTTTTTTAATCTTATTTCCCAAAAGAAATATCATAGTAAATATAATAATTAGTAAACATTTGTTTAAAAATTGAATGAATGGATATGTGTAAGCTAAATTCTCTTATTTTAGATAAAAGATTGTAATCAAGGCTTAGTTAATAAAAAATTGTAAATTACTAACACTGTCTTAGCCATTGAATTGGTAGCTATTATACATACCACTATCCTTGCATTTTATGATACCAGAAAATATTTGAGTTTCTCCAGTAGTGTTGCCATCCATCCATAGACAATTGAGTTGTTCGTTTGTTTCTAATGTGTATTGAGCATGTTGGTCTTTAGTTTGCACAACTAAAGACTTGAAAATTATATTAAGAATCAGAACTCTAAATGCACATTTAAAAAAAAATAACATATTTTGAAATAAGTCACATTTAGCCTGTCCAATAGGTATATAATTCCTAATTCTGGTAATAAATGTTTCTATTGAGTTTCAAGTAAGTGGAAGATGTCTTTATGAGTATATTATTTTATTAAGCGATTAGGTATCATACTTGGTGTAATCATCATAAACTAATTCCACCCAGAGGATATTTTTCAGTCCTTACACAAACATTATACATGTGATGTTCCAGGAATTATTATATCCTGACTTATCTCTATAAATATCTTTTCCAGATCTTAAAATCTAACAAGTACTCTAGAGATACTTTTGCATTTTTGCATGTGAATTCCTAAGGCAAAATTATTCTCCCAAAGAGGGTAAAAATGTTTTAACAAACTACAACTCATTTGACAGGTAGTTTTGTGAAGTTCTTCAAACATAAAAAAATAAATAAAAAAATACTACTTTTATATCTAATCTATACCAAGAAATAAAATGATCCTTAAAAACATTTTCATTTTATCCACGAGTCTTAGTTTAATTATAAGTAACAAATAGTAACTGAGCACCTATTTTTTGCCTGGCACTGTCTAGGCTCTTGGGGGCATCTGACATACAAGGTGCTCTCATGTAACTTACATTGTAATGGGAAAGACAGACAGGAGACAGGTGACAGGTTGACAGACAAGGCATTCTGAGTTATTGATAAGGGCTTTGATGAAAATCAAACATAGTCAATGGTGGGAGGAACTATTTTATATTAGGTGGTCACGGAATGGTCTCTTTTTAATCACACCACATAGCAAGGAATTAATCAACATTGCATATGTTTTATGGGCTCATATTTGTCATAAGCTCAGCAATGCGCTGGGTTCGATATGCTCTTATGAAATTGGAGTCTCAAGGCTTACCATGTAAGCAGTCATTTAAAAGTAATAAAAGTACATTGCCACTTTCACTATGGCTACACAAATGTTGGGTTTTAAACCCTGCCTTGCTGTGCATCTTGGCAATCCATGTAGAGAAGCAGATTAAAATTATTGCTGCAAATTCATAAAATAATCAAGAGCCATTCAAACCACTGGCAGTGGTCACTTAAGTAACACAAGCACAATTAAGCCTGTTGACAATTACGTCTTCCTTCTCTTAACAACTCCAAATTCTAAGGATCCTCTGATGCCTTTCAAACTGCTTTCTTTGTTAAGTGTAATTCTCATGAGTGAAAGTACCTTCCACACTGCAAAGCTCATATACCGTAATCTCTTCCTTAATTTTAAATAGTCTTCAGTTTTTATAAGTGTTTCTTTCCTACATGTGGGTGAAGCTGGATTTTACAGGACTGTCAGGAATTTCTTACCGTCCAGAGGCAGGGAAAAGCCATTTATTCGTTTGTTAGGGTTTTCATAACAAAATACCACAGATGGGGAGGTTTAATCAACAAAAAATGTATTTTCTCACAATTCTGGAGGATCAAGTTCAAGATCAAGTTGTTGATAGGTTTGGTTTGTCCTCAAGGAGAGAGAGGCCTCTTGCCTTGGCTTGCGGATGGCTACCTTCTGTGTCCTCACATGCTCTTTCCTCTGTGTGCACACCCCTGGGTGTCTTTGGTACGTGTTCATATTTCCTCCTATTATAAGGATATGAATTAGATTGAATTAGAGCCCACCCCAATAGGCTCATTTTAACTTAATCACCTTTTAAAGGCCCTATCTCCAAGTACAATCACCTTCTGAGGTCTTGGGGTTAGGTCTTTAACATGAATTTTGGGTGAATACATAACAATTCAGCCCATACAGGCAGTTACTGTGACTTCATTTTCTCCCTGTGACCACCACTAAACTTCATGAACCATCTGCAGGGAGCTTTTAACTAACAAAGGGCAGAAAAGTTCTGGTGTGCCCAAGAATGGGGACTATCTCCAAATCTCTGTTTTAACGGACAGTGGTAAAGGGAAAGCACTCTATCTGAACAGTCTGTGGAGCTCCTCCCCCCTTCTCCAGGTGGACTGGTGGCTGACCCAGGAGCCACGGGGCAGAGGAAACTGCACACCGAGGCTTCCCAGGCCACTGAGATGCACAGCATCTTCACTATTGTAATGCTGTTGCACCTTAATGTGAGCGGTATTAGGAATAAGAAATAAGTTGACCAACCTAGAGTATTTTTAAATATGCATTTGTGGATTTTTATTTATCTAATGTTCAAGACTGCTCTGCTTATAAAAATTACCCAAGACAATAATGCTCCGTGAACCGTAAAGGAATCAACAAGAGGAAGGTAGCAGCTCCCAGCCTCAGAAAAATAGTGCTTAAAGAAACACCATACCGGTATTCTCTACGCACTACATATGTACTATTCTTAGAATTTTCATGGTCCGACCCTGGCACTTTTGAGGGCTGTGGTTTGGGGTCATTCTCGGTAAGCATGCAGTTTTCTCATTTACATTAACGGCAAGTGTGTATGTATTGGCAGGAGATCCCATCTCTACCCCGAACCAATTATGTTCATAAAAGGTGCCGTCTACAGCAAAACAGTGGTTAATCAGGAGAAGGGTAATTACTGCTAACAAAGCTGTGGTAGACAACATAATTTGTTGTGAGCAGTGTTTAATTGTATGGTGTAGTTAAACCGGTTCATTCAAAGCCATCTGAAGAAATGCACTTTTGTTCACACTTTTTTCCCCCACAAATCACCATTGTCGTAGGAACTATCCCCCATGGTGACTGGATCCTAGGGCCCAGAGCCACAACTTTGAAATTCAGGTTTCTGCGAGGACTAAAATTGCACTATGCCTGGCCACTCCGATACTATAGGTGTCTTAAGAGGAGGAAGATAAAAACTTCAAAGCTTCTCACTTTGAATGGTTCGATTTAACCAACATTGTTTTCCTATATTCGTTTTATATGTGTTCGTGGCACGAAGCTGATAGCTTGTGAATACTACCACTGGACCCTCAACAGTGGGGTGGCTGCCAGTGCTATTGATCCGTTGCTCAAGACAGCACTGGTCTATTGCCACTGTATTTCCTTACCAGATCCTTCGAGAAACCAGCGAAGAGTCTTTATAAAAATTCTTTCTGTGGTTAAGCATGCACAGCATCATATGGTACCTCTGGTTATCTGAACAAGAAGGCTTCACATCTATTCTGAAAGAGCCAACATAGCTTTTGGGCAAAAGTTAGCAAAAAAATTAGGGGATTCTAGCAAGACTATTTTGTGGTCCAGGAAACTGAGCCATACATTTCCACTTGTCCAGTACTCTGCAAAAGAAAATGGAAGAACAGAGGAATCATTTAACTTTGCCTTTCTTATCAGTGGTACCTTATAGTTAAATTAGTCAAAGCCCTTCCTCAAGCATTTTGATACTTGACCCCATTTGTGTTGGCCTTCATTGTTGTGTATTTTGTGTGTCTAAAGGGAAATTAGTCTTCAGACTAAATCCTCACCTATTCCAATGTAGGCAGATGAATTACTGAATAATGACTCGGCCTACATTTTTCAACAGCGGTATCTAAGATGATCACTCGGGTTTGGGGATTTGTGTGCTTTTCCTCTCTGATTAGGTGACAGCCATTCAGACTGAAGTGTCCCAGAAGCAGAAGGAATGTGAGGCCGACTTACTCAAGGCTGAGCCTGCGCTGGTGGCTGCATCAGCGGCACTCAATACACTCAACAGGGTAAGGATGACTACTTGGCTCATGGGGTTCCTCAAAATAATCAAGTTTTCAGACTTTGAATAGCTGAACTAAGAGTGAAGTCCATGCAACCAAAACACTTTTTCTTTTCAAGACCCATAAAACATTAAAGTTAAACAACCCTTTGAGATTCTTTGGCATTATAGTTCAACTTCCTTTCCCACCCCCAACAAGCAGTATCCTTGTGAAAACTTCCAGCACTGTGGGATATACTCTTCTCATGAAAGGCAATTCTGTTGGCAGCAACTGGATCTGACCTTTATCCAGATGTTTCTATGCTGTGTTGCTGTGAGCACTGAGTGCAGAATTGTGTATCTCCTCTGAAATAGAAAAAGTAGTGCTAGTGAGAAACACTTACGAATAACACTGGGGGTGGGAACAGAGGTACGTAGGTTGCGCCCACACCATTTTCCTTGATTCATGTTATTAGTAAAACCTCATTGAGGATTCCAGTTCTCAGAAGATAATCTAGGGTGGTTGAAAGGGTAGTGTCAGGAAAACTGGAATTGTGGACGATGCTGTTTAAAGAGCCAGCAGCTAGTCTTGTCCTGGGGTTCTAGTAGGTCTCAGGGAGGACCCCAGGCCTGAGGTTCTGAAGATTCGACTTCAAAGAATAAAGGATCCAGACTTTCATGGCTCTTCAGAAAAATGTTCAATTCTTTTTTTCTAAGTATTTTTTAGGAGAAAATAATTTTGACAGTGAGCAAAGAGTTATTCTACATGATGTTTCTTATGGTTATTGCTGAAAATACAATAAAACTGAATAATACTGAAGAGCATAGCTGTACTATACTCAACTATTGATTATCAATCATTCAAATACCGGTACTCTGCTGCCATTAAAATGATATCATTGAATACTAGTTAGTAACATGAGAAAATATTTATATTCAGTAAATAAAGCAGATTATAAAATATAGGATATATTATATGACTTTTTTTGGTCAGAACATGAATATATAGAAAACTCAAAAAAATAAAAGATAATAGTAACTAATTATCTCTGAGTAATGGAATTTTGTATTTCCCTCTTAATTTCTGAGCAATGGAATGTTTATTTTCTTCTTTGTGCTTTTCTACATTTGCAACTTTTTCTCTGGCTATATTACTACTTGCCCAAAGTAAATGTCACTTAAACAAAAAGTTGAATATATTTATAAATGATGATGATATTTATAAATGCAGAAGAATGCTGGTTAGCCAGCTCTGTTATCATCAGCATATTTTAAGTCTACTTTTGCTCTTTTTTTTTTTTTTTTTTACACCCTTTCTGTTCTTGGCAATCTTTCCCCAAATAAATAGGCAATTTAAGGGAATGGAGCAGAATCAGGCTCAAAATTTGAGATGCGTGTATTATGTAGCTAATGAAATGCGCTTATTTTTTAAATTATCTATCATGACCCTACATGTACTTCTTATAGAGATCAGTGCCCCAGAATCTTTGCCCCAATGCTTGTCATTTATACCACTGACCATCTGTTGAGTAAATCAATATCCTGACATGAAGAGATTAAGGAACAGTGGAGAAAACAAGTTTAGCCATTATGGGCCTTCCCCCATTAGACAGTCATGGTAATATAGTGGAAAGTGTTTCTTGTGCATGTAAAGCAGAAAAACACAACTAAGAGGCCCTGAACCAAGGGATTATGTTTCTGGGAGGACTTGGTTACAGTGAAAATATGTTATATAGATGAGATAGAACCCATGAATACCTTAAAACTTACTTGTTTACAAAATTTCCAGACTTGGTGAACAGGGCTGTGTGGGACTGGTATACCAGATGGATCATTTCTCTTGGCAGCATAAAGCGGTAATAATGTTTCCAGAGTATCAGAAAAATGCCCAGTGAGAACTGATCTTCTTGGGAGTTCTCAAAGTGAAATTCCTGGGTGGGAGGCAAAGAACTACCGAACCAAGATTGTATGAAAAGCAGAGGTAGGAGACCACTGAAGACCAGCTTGCCAACTTCACAGCTACTCTCCACACTTCCTCTGATCTTGAATGTGCTTTTCCTCCAGGTCAATCTCACAGAGCTCAAAGCCTTTCCCAACCCTCCAAATGCAGTCACCAATGTTACTGCGGCCGTGATGGTTCTCCTTGCTCCCCGGGGCAGAGTGCCTAAAGACCGAAGTTGGAAAGCAGCTAAAGTCTTCATGGGAAAGGTATCAGCCTGGCTAGATGAAAATCCCAATTTCTGTTTTCAGAGCTGTGGTTATACTTGACAGTATAAGACTTTCAAATCAAAAGAAATCATCTTTATATTCTCTAAGAGTAATGTGCTATAAGTCCTTTAGACTTAGAATTTTTGTTTGCTGAGTTAGACTACGGTATTTGTTTGCTAAGTTGGAGGTTAGCTTGGCATTGTAGCATATCTAAATCAGCACCAGTAGCAGTTGGAAAGTTGCTAATTATTTGCAAAATTATGAAAGCGGTTAAGTGTAGGAGAAAGAAAATTACATGGATTTCTTAGGCTGGAAAAAAATGTTACTAATGTACAAGAAGGTGAAGCAAAGGGGCTTTTGGGTATGTGCTTTTCTTTTTCATTTCTGCCTTTCTTTTCTTCAAAATGTGAATGCCTCCTGTGTAAGGACTGAATATTTTACCCCAGGGTGGAAGAGATTTTAAAAGTGTCCATTGCTAATTCTAACTTCATACATTAGAGCTGAAAAAAGTCAAACAGTAGGATAAATGCAGCTTGCCAATGTTGCCTTTGTAATGTGAGTCCTGAAAGCTGATTTTAACTTTTGATCTCAGAATTTTCTCTGCAGCCAAACTGGGTTTATTGCGATAAGTCTTTTTGCTTTACAGGTTGATGATTTTTTGCAAGCGTTAATTAATTATGACAAAGAGCACATTCCAGAGAACTGTCTCAAAGTGGTGAATGAACAGTATTTGAAAGATCCAGAGTTCAATCCAAACCTGATTCGGACCAAATCTTTTGCAGCAGCTGGGCTCTGTGCCTGGGTCATCAACATCGTTAAATTCTATGAGGTATCAGTCGTAATTAGGTGCCTTGCGAGTGTTATTCACAAGGACATAGAAATATCTTAATGTCTAGGCCATCTGAAATGTAAAGTAATTTGATATATAATTATCTGGATAAGATGAAGTCCTAAGAAAAAGACATGAAAGTGTCAGATTATACAGAATTCTATACAAGAGCATACTTGAAATGTTGCAAACTGTATTTTTTCAGGGTAGAATGATCAGCTACTTTAGATCAAAAAGCAGCAATAATTTGATTTGATTTGATGAACAGTTGTTGCATACATTAATTACATTTATGTTAAACTACTCATTTCATGTTGATTTGGAACAACTGCAAGTCTGAATTTATGTTTATTTAAACTTCCTGTTCTCAAAGTAAAATTCACACCACCTTTACTGTAAGATGAGTAAATAGCCTTTATTCTTTTGATGTTTCAATGTTTTCATGACAAATAGATTTTTACTTGTATATGTCAAATCTAAAGCGTGTACTTTGGACAGTATAGACATAGATGATCATTTCATTTAGTGATTTACTTATCAAATTCTGCCTGTCTGCCAACTATGTGTTAAGCACTGTGCAGAGTACTGGATATAAAAAGGCAACAGTGCCTCACCCTTAACTCTGAAGAACTGTCTCATTTTTGTCTTGGAAGGTTGTATGTTACATTAAAAAATGGAATTACTGAGGAAATGCCAAGTATAGTCAATGTTGTTCCCATAATGATTTTCATAAAACCGGGCTGTGTCCTTTAAACTGGAGACCCACAGGCCTAGGTCGCTGATCATCTTTCTCTCTCTTTAGTGGAAGTCTCTGGAGAGAAAGAGTTTTCACAGACTATAGTTGATATATGGCCTTTCTCCACAATGAACTGCTAATTACTGTGCTCTCCTTGGGCCATAAGTGAAAAGACGAGCATGGAGCTGGACTGTGGCTATGTTTTGTGTTGTTTTGCTATAAAATAGGAAATAAAATGTGATCTCCTTCCTTTCTCCCCAATAGGAGAAAAATTGATCCACCTTAATTCTCAGACCACCCATTCAAATAACACGCATCTAAGGGGGTCAGGGCACAGGAAAGAAAGTGGAGGCATGATTAATATTGTGTGAGGGTATCTCCCACTTTTCTTTCCGGGGCCAGAGAATTCCTCCGTACTTATTTTCTGCCTTACAGTCAAGACTTGATCCCAACTTTAGCTACATTTCCTACACCCTGCAATTTCTAGGGATTGGATTATCTTCCAATTTTATGACAAGCTAATTTTAGTATCTTAATTGTGTTTGATTTATGTAGCATTTAAAGCAAGTACTTGTAACTTTAATGTTCAGAATAAACGAGTAAATAATGGACAAGCAGAGAGAACTTGGAAGGTTTTTGCTCTGCCATTAGGTAGTACCATTGCTAAGAAATAAACAACCAATTGCTAGGTCAATTAGAGATTTTAATTATAAAGCTTCCAGCAAATGTAGGATTGAGTGATTACTTGTCCTCTTTGCATCTTTATTACCTCATGAATTAAACCCCATATGGATTTTCAGGTCTACTGTGATGTGGAGCCAAAACGCCACGCGTTAGCTCAAGCAAACTTAGAATTGGCTGCAGCTACTGAAAAACTAGAAGCTATCAGAAAAAAGCTTGAGGTAAGTGCAGACTATAACCCCGAAGAAGTTCCCAAGGGGTTGTACCTCCTCGGGGGGATCCCATCTGAGCCCTTCCAAACAGAAAGGAATTCAATTTTTTATTAATGCCTTCATTTACATACTTGTTTAGTAGATATTCCTTACCTGCTCTATGCTAGACACTGAACTAGAGGAATGGAAACTTTCATGGTTTCTGCCCTTATGAAACTTTCATGGTCCAATAGTAGAAGGATGAGTGTAACACACAGTGATTAAGAGCAAGGATTCTGCAGACTGCCTGGGTTTGTATCCTGGCTCCACTAATTACTGTTTTAGCCTGCAGGAGTTAGTGAACCTCTCTGAGCCTCTGTTTTCTCATCTGTGAAATAAGTATTATAATAGCATCCACTTCTTACAGGATTATGAGGATTAAATGAGAGTTAATTCATATGAAGAACTTAAGCATGGTACCTGGCGCACAGTTAAATGCTTAGAGTATTAGCCACAAGTATTGTCATCATTACCGTTTTTACAAATATGTAACCAGTCATTCTAGTCCAGTGTTCCAAGTATATATGTGACTGTATAGAGAATATAACAGGAGTGCCGAGAAAGTACTGAGCCTGGAGCTATTAGAGAAAGTGTCCTAATGAAGGTGTACTTGACATGGGCTTCAAAAGACACCAGGATAACTAGGTCAGGAGATGTATTCCTGGTAAAGAGTAACAAAACAGGGGAAAGCAGTTGGTATACTTGAGGAATCTTAGTAGGCCAGAGCCCCTAAGATGAGTGTTGTAGGAAAGGTTAGGAATAGCAGGAAGTCATGAAAGATGAACTTGCAAAGATGAGCAAAGGCCTTCTTTGCCTTTTATGCTACGGAATTTAAGTTTTATGTGACTAGCGATGTTGAGAGATTTTAGTAGGTAAGGGCATGATTAATCAAGCTTGTCAGCCACTGAATGGGAGCTGGAGGGAGAGAAGTGTCTAGAGGCAGAAAGACAAGTTAGAAGGCACTGCAGTGAGTCCTGTTAGGACCTCAGCTAAAGCAGGAGCAGCCATGATGGAGACAGTGAAATGGACGCAAGGCAGGCTGATGGGATAATGGAGAGAGGGGAGCAATACAGAACAGGCAGCATGGAGTTGTGCAGAGTGAGGCGGCTGCCTAACCCTGGCAACTTAGGGAAAGCCTCAGCGCTTCCGTTTCTTATTTGTGAAGTAGTGGTGATAATAGCTACCTGTCAGGGTGGTGTTTGTGAGTTTTATCCACCCAGAATCCAGATTTATATTTAGGGAACTACCTTTTCTCCTTGGATACACTCAGGTGGGGCTTTTACCTTTTGCTCTTCTAGCTAAAGACTAGATATATTAGTGTTATCCTAGCTTTGCCAATGGACCCCCCTCCCCCAAACATACGCTATCTCTAAAATTTGAATCATGCGCAAAAGAATAAGAAGACTGAAAACAGAGTCCATGCATTCCAGGGATAGGGTCCAGGTGAGACTTTCAAGTCGTTCCTGCTCCCAACCTCAGCCCCTAGGTGTCTGTAGGTGGTTCTCTGCCTTTCCTTTCTCCTGACAGCCTCCTGCCCCTATTTCTTTCCACTGCATTTCCTTCAGCTAAAAGTAGCTTAAATCTGTTACTTCCCACCTATGAACCCTGATGTATTGAGATTCTCTTTGTTGTGCAGTACACAGCCAATGTTTCATTAATGTTAGGTCCCATTCTTTGTATAGCAAACGCACATGTTAGGTGTTCAGGTGTCAGAACTGGAGTTTGAAAGAACCCTGGCTTAGAACTAAGTTTGTGGACACAGAGAAAAGAAGACAGTAATCAATGAAATGGGTTTATGAAGAACGGGCTCCCTGGTCCCTCCTGCCAAGAATGGATTTCCAGAGAGTATTATTAATGCAGCAGACCCTGTCCATATTTCCCACCAAGGTTCATTTCTCTATGAAGATGCCGTGGTTGGTCATGCCAAAGACTGAGTACCTCTGCCTAGTTTCTGTCTTTTGGCACACAGTCAAATCAAGGTCTGAGCCCAAGAGAAATTATAATTTCTGCTAGCTTTGCCTTTTCTTCCTCTCATTTCTCCTCTCTCCTGGGCTTCCCTTTCTCCTGATCTTATGTCTCTTCCTGCATTCTTGCCTAGAAAAAGCAGGGATGTGTCTAATATCAGCATTTGTGCTGTGACAGAAATTCATTCATAGAATGTTAGACTCTGTATTTGTTCTTTCAAGTCTCTATCTCTGGTTTCAAACTAAAAGGTGGCCTCATAGTGAAGGTTTAATTGAGGGGAAATGCTGAGCTAATGTAGAAGAAAGGCCATCATTTCTTCCCAATATACAGAGCCTATGGATGGCCATGAAGAAAATCCAAATCAGTCTCTTTAGGAAAGTAGTTCTGAGAGTGTGTTTCCTAGATCATTAACAGCACCAGTGTCACCTGGGAACTTGTTAGAAAGGCAGACTCTCAGACCCTTCCCTAGACATACTGAATGAGGAACTCTGGAGTGGAGAGCCCAGGAATTGGGGTTTTATCAAGCCTTCCAGGTTCTGATGCACACTCAAGTTTGAAAACCATCAGTTTAAGGTGGGCTGGGATCCTTGAAGTACTGGTAAGTCTTTCCTCTTAACTCCATTGACTTTTATAGCCTGAGAGGCCAGGGCCTTTCAAAAACTGTGAAGGGACCAAGGTTTTAGCCTACTTACAGACTAACAAGTTAACCTGCCACGGTGTTATAAATGCTGGTGGAAGACATGAGACTTAAGGGTCAGAGACCAAAGGACTTTATTATTACTCCCAGCACAGCTGGCGGCATGAGTTTCACGCTTGCGTCAATTCCTTTGTCTCCTAATTCCCATAGGAGTGATGTGCAGTGTTGTACACAGTGGGTTTGTGTCACAGCTGAGAAATCCCAAAGTTAGGAAACCCCCAGTAGAAAGACAGCTGCAAGTATACAGGCCCAACCTTTGCCCTAGAGGAAAACATATCTATTATTCTGGTCAGGGAACAGAACTGTCTTCTGCCTCAAGAGAAACACTGTTATCTTCCCAGCCTATTTGCTATGCACATATCGTAGGAAAGATAGTCCAGAACGAAAGATGCCCATGCCTGTTCACAAGAAGCACAGAAACAAATGCAAGAGACTGGCCAATACCCAGCTCCCCTTCCCACTTCATGAAAAGAACTGATGCATCATTTTATAACTTAACTCTATGTATATGAGGTCAGCCCTAGGAATTGGGTAGCATTATTTTTCTTTTTCAGGTGATCAAACTGAGGCATAGTGAGGTTAAGTAAGCAGCCCACCTTGATGCTACTGCTTGGCTGGTAGCAGAGTCCAAATATGAACTCAGGTATCTGATACCAGAGCTTACATGTGCTTATTAAAGTCTCTTAGAATGGGGATGCCGGGATGGCTCAGAGTATTAAATGCTCATCCTGCAGCCCCAGGGTCCAAGGATTGAACCCAGGCCCTGGCCCATGTAGACCCATATGCTGAGCTGGGGTGTGGCCTCCAGTTCAGTTCTCACCAGGCGAGCTTCCCATGTGGAAGGGCCCTGGTTCAGCTCCCACCCCAAGCATGCTTCCCATGTAGGAGCCCCCCAGCTTGTGGGGGCTTGGCTCCCATTCAGTAGGCCCCCAGCCCAGTTCCTGCCCTGCGTGGCCCTACACCCACTGTGGAATGAAACTATTTCCAAAACTACTATACCGCTATGGAGACTGCATTGGACTCTCCCCCTTCTCTCTCTCTCTCTCTCTCTCTCTCTCTCTCTGTCTCTGTCTCTCTCTCTCTGTCTAAAACAATAAAAATAAATCTTAAAATAAAAATAAAGTCTCTTGGAACATCGCACGTATTTATGAAAGCAATGTTATAACTCTTATTTCGGGTAGTTAGAGCTTGCAGGTGGCAAGATGCTATCATCAGTAGTCTCCCAAGTATTTGATATCTTAGTCAAGTCTTTTTTGGTCATAAGTAACGTAGACCCACTTAGAAACTCTTACGCCAAAAAAGAGACCAGGACCATTCATGGAACTCCGAGGAAAAATATGTGACTAGGCCTTAGGAGGGAAGCGATCCAGGAAATGGGAAGCTGCCATGAACACCTTGTGTCAGCTCTGTAAGGTTGTGTGACTTCTCATCTCGCTTCCTTTTCATCCTTTCTCTTTCTCCAGCGTGGTTCCCCCTGCTTTCCTGTACCCATAGGGACAGATGAGCCCCCTCTAAATGAAACCGTCCAAAATGTATACATTTCCCCAGGTTTTTTTGATGCTAAGGATAATGACATACCTCTAAGCTTCAACCCCAAGTTTCCAGAAGAGATCTACTGGCGAAGTTGGGCCGGGTTCCTGAGATCTGAAGGGGCTCAGTCATTAATGTCCCTCTTCATTGCCTGTGTAAGGGACCAAATGGAAAATGTAGTCAGTAGGTGGAGAATACAAAAAAAATTGATTCTTATCATTCAAAAAAGCTGGTACTAGAGGATGAGGCTCAGGCACAAGAGAGAGGTGACAGTACACCAAGACTGTTTGATTCTGCGGAGCACGCCCACTTACCCCAGTCGCTAACTGCCCTCTGTCCAGTGCAGAAGGGAAGTGAGAAGACTGCATGGTGAGCTGGCAGTCTACGGTGGCACCGATGCATGTATTATCACTGTATCCTCTTCTCCTTGTTCCCTAACATGTATGCTGCAGGGACACAGGTCGGTTTCACTTACCTTAAGGTAATAGATGTTTTCAGATGATTGTAATATTTCTGTTCTATCTAAAAATGGCTCAAAAGTTAATTTTGACCTTCATGCAGGATCTGGATCGAAATCTGAGCAGACTCACAGCTTCATTTGAAAGAGCGATCACCAAGAAAGTTCAGTGTCAAGAAGAGGTGAACCAAACAAACAAAACCATTGAACTAGCTAACAGACTTGTCAAGGAACTTGAGGCAAGTTGGCCTTTTCTTTCAAAATTCTAACTAAATATTCAAGATCAGCTCTTTTGAATTTTATGTTTATTTGCTGTCAGGAATAGCTAAACAGACATGACATCGGCAACAAAGGAGAATATTTAACCCTGCAGAGGTCACAGGGTTAAATGCTGTGACTTATCATTCATACTGTAATTCTGACTTATCCCAAGTAAGAAATGACAGGTTATCTGTGTTTTTTGCTTTATAGCCATGAGCTCAGTAGTTTTCCTACATATGTCATAAACTCAGGACAGCTGCTAGATAACTGGGGTATTGAACTGTTGTCTGCATCTTTTATTACGCATTTACAATTGAATTCTACCATGAGAATATTACTTCAAGCTAAGCCTGCTTGTTTTATATTATTTTATGTGCTATCTTTTTAGAAGTGATTGGCATGCTAATGTTAACAGTTACTCCATTAAATGTAAAGACTATTTTTTACAATTTTTAATTTTCTTCTGTTTGAGTGGTCGAAGAACGTATAGTCTTTGACCTCAGTACACCACCAGTTTTATTTGCTCTCCTATATTCACACAATGGAATATTATTTGAATATAAAAAGAATGGAAGTACTGATGCATGCTACAACATGGATGAACCTTGAAAATATCATGCTGAGTGAATGAAGACAGACACAAAATGCTGCATATTGTATGATTTCATGTGTATGAAATTTCCAGAATGTGCAAATCTGTGGAGACAGAAGGTAGATGAGTGGTTACCAGGCTGGACAAAGGGCCAGGAATACTCATATGGGAATGCCTGCTAATACGTAGTTTCTCATTTGTGTGAGGAAAACATTCTAAATTAGATAGTGGAGATGATTGCAAAACTCTGTGAATATACTAAAAAAAACCCTCAATCGGTGTACTTTAAAGGGTGAATTTCATGATTATTAATTAAATCTCAACAAAGCTATGATTGTTAAATGCTACCTAAAAGTATATAACTGTGTTATTAGAAATGTATTTAGCTGAAGGTGCTAGAAAAGTTGATATACAGTGGCTTAAACAAATGGGAATTTATTTTATATATATTACAAAAAATTCCAGGGGTAGACCATGGTCAGTGTCAATCCAGTAATTAGTGATCAGACACTTAATCTCTGTACCCTTCTGCTTCTGCAAATTTAGCAGGTGGTCATTCACCCTCATGCATTTAGCATCATGGTCACATGGCTGATACGCCTTCAGGTTCAGGTAAGAGAGAGAATAATCTGTATCAATTGGATTTTTGTCCTTTCTAAGAAAAACTGAAGGTTTCCTAGGAAGCCACTAAAGTCTCTTTAGGCAGAACTAGATTAACCACATCTCACTGTAAAGAAGGCCTGGGAAGTGGAACACAAGGTTATGGTAATTGGCTTAGCCAATCATGGTTCATCTCATGGAGTTGACCTCATTACAGCTGTATTCCAAATCAGAGTTCTCTTAGCGAAACAGGAGGGGAAAATGTGTGTTAGGATAGGTTGAGCTGGGTGATAGCCTAACTTCTTATAAATAAGTAGATTTTTGAAAACCTAGTTTACAAGCAAGTGACAGATTTAAACTCTTCATTCCTCTGAAACCCATAGTTAATTATACAAAAACTCAGTAGTTCCTTCTGTAAAATCCACTGTCTCCATTCCACCTTAGAAATTCTGTTCTGGTTTTGATGGCCTGAAGCTTTGGAATCACCCCTGACTTTTTACTCTGTTTCTCACAAGCCATTACAGTCCATCAGCGTATTTGTTGCATTGGCTCTACTTTCAAAGTCCATTCAGAATCTCAGCTTTCTCACCACCTTCGCTTCACTATGCTGGTCCAAGCCACCAGCATCTCTGCCTGGGGTACCCTAGCCCCCACCATTACCCCTCAAAAGCCACTTATTGCAGCTGAGTGATGTTTTAGAAGTTAAAGTCTATTCACGTCACCACTCTCTCAGAATTGTGTAACTCAAAGTACAGTTCAAAGGCCTACCAGGCCCTACATGGGCTGACTTCTGGGTGTCTCCTTGTCTTCACTCCCCCCACCATCCCTCTTGCTCTTTCACTGTCCTTGCTCTTCCTCCTACCTTGTATTCCTTTGCCTTTTTCCTCCACTGACTTACAGTTTCTCCAACAATGACATTGCTGGCTCCCTCACTTCCTTCAGGTCTCTGCTAAAAATTCTCCTTATCTCATGGGGTTCTCTGATCTCCATTCGTAAAAGAGTGTGCCTTCCTGCACACACCCCCACACCCCACTTGATTGCTCTTATTCTGCTTCATGGTTTTTTCATAGCATTTATCAGCATAAGACATACACCCTTATATACCTACATATATAAGGTCTTCAAGAATGGGAACTTCACCTGTTTTCTTCATGGCTTGGTGTCAAGCATACAGAGTAGTCCCTAGCACATCATAGGCATCAACATGTTTGTTGAATGAATGAATGAATGAATAAATGAATGAGATTTAGGTGCCTGCTATATTAAAAAAAAATCCAGGGGCCCTTTGAAGACTCGTTTTTCATAGGTCAATTGAGAAATTCCACCACTTCTGGTGGCATTTACAGCTTCTCCCATTTAAAGAGGTAAGATTTAAGCAGTTTGAAATGAAGTACCTGAGGAAAAGAAAAAGTGCCATTTAATGAGACTATTTCCCTGAAGTAGTCACAGAATGAAAGTTTTATAAGGGGAAAACAGAGTCTACCATGTGTCTCTAACACACAGCAGCGTCTTCCAAGGACTGTACTTACTCCAGATGATTTAAATGAGGAGAGGAAAAAAACATTGAACAGTGTTAAGCAGCAAAATTATGTGTGTGTGTATTTTTTTAAGAATTAATTGAAAATGTCAGAGCTTTTCCTTTGAGGATAAATTCTTTCTGACTAGAACAGGAGACAGTTAACTTCTGAAAAGCATCAAGACTGATGATTTTGTCTATATAGCATTGACCTGGAAGCTCCACCATTCAGACTAATAAATCAGGCAATTTATATTTAATCATTAACTAACTCCAGAGCTGAACAGCTGTTCAAAATTAGAAATGGGTCACCCCAGCCAGGATGACATTACAGGCAATCTATAATGCATTAGAATAAAATTATAGTGATTTTTAACTGTCTAGAAATTTATTACAGGACATGTTCCAACTCTTAAACCCTTCTTAGCCAGTGTCAGTAATGATTTATGTTGCGTGGGTGGTATAGTGAAATTATTGACGATTTCAATAGCCACTAAGTCTGTGTTTAGTAAATCTTCAAATTTCAAAGCTGTTTGTGAGAATGAGGTGGGTGCACTTTATTGTTTATCATTTACTAACCAAAGACAACAAAGATGGAGGGAAGGCAAATGAGAGATTTCTCTTCAAAATTAATGGATCTGTTGTCTGTAGCTGAGGAAGGAAAGTAATGAATTCTATAGAGAGGGCAGCGAGTTGAGGTGCCTCAATGTTTAATTATATAGCTAACTTGGGGTGATCTTTATCAGGCAAAGCAAGGAGACTATCTTAAAACAGCTTTGATAACCGTTATCACCTGCTAATTTCACAGTCTATGTGTTGTGGGTGTTACAGTGACTTGCAAGCAACTGGGATTCTAATCTATCTGACATATATAACTTCTCTTTTCTGGGGTCACTCTTCTTTCACGGGGAAAGCTAAATTCCACAGGGTTCTTTGCTTGTACTTCCAAAGTGCTGATTGTTACTTTTTTTCAAGACCTGATATGCTTAAAATGTTATATTAATTTTTAGCATGCATTTAAACAAAGTGAATTGGTGAACTACTCTATAGTTTAATCAATCCATAGATATTTATTGCAGTTTTTTTTAATCTAGTATTAAGGGCTTCACATATTTAACCTGAAAATCAGATTTTAAATGGCCATTTAACTAGATATAAGGATTTCGGCAGCATTCTTTGATTGTATTATCGTTAAGGCTAGTGAAGTCTTTCTGATTTCCATGTTTTTACACAGGGTATAGGTTCTGCCAATAATCGAGTGATTTTATTAGAAAAATAACCTGAATTTAGTAACTACCAGCACTGTTCTTTAATTAATGGAATCTAGGATAGATGACTCTTTAAAGCTTTATGTTTTAATTAAGGAACATGAGTGATATTCGTCATTTTCCTTTTTTTTCTTTTTTTTTTTAATAAGCCTGTAGTCTGTATGTTTAAAAACAAACAAACCATTTCTAGGGCAGTGTAGTACCATGGCTGAACATCAGGAGGAATGGAGAACAGTCCCACTGCCATTAAAAACACTAACATCACTCAGTCTTGGTCATAGCACTTGGTCATCCTCTCCCAGAGTGACAGCAAAGTAATTGACTGCCAGCCAGCCTTTTAAGAAGGACCTTAGTGACAATGAAAGAGTCAGGTCATCCAATGCAAAGATGTTAAGGATCTAGTGTCATATTGTAGTAAACTCCACTGAATAGAGTGTGAGTGCTCCTTCAGAATGGGTTTCAGATGCATGGAAGATGTATGTGTCCTGCGAACCAGTTACGTTTTGTTCCTTCTGATGACAGTGCAGGACATAGACTTAAACTGCTTGAAGGTAATGACCATCAGCATTGGTTGAGTCGATGCTCACCCTGCAATTACATCTGTGTGATCTTACCTTTCAGTCAGAGAAGATTCGTTGGGGTCAGTCTATTAAATCCTTTGAAGCTCAAGAGAAGACACTCTGTGGGGATGTTCTCCTCACAGCAGCCTTTGTGTCTTATGTTGGATCCTTTACAAAACAGTATCGCCAGGAACTAGTAGATTGCAAGTGGGTTCCCTTTCTTCAACAGAAGGTAAGCTCAATTCCTTACTTTGTCAGTGTTTTGAAGCGTCATACCGAAATTTGAGTGGTGAGAACAGTATTATTCTAGGCTTTTTTTGTACCTCTGTAACAGTGACCGAATGGAAATTATGTTGTTAGGGGAATGTTTCTTGAGTGTTGTAGTTTTTTTTATTTTAATGATGGCTAAACAGGGAGATGAAAAATATAAAAATTAATTATATAAACTATAGAGATGTAGTTGGAAAATTCCTTTAATAAAACTTACAAGTGAAATCAAATTTGGATTGTTACCGTATAGAAACTTTTTGTCTTCTTACTAAGTTATTAAAGATTTTTTTATGACTACTTTCAGAATTAAAGTGTAGCAATTTTGTACATCAGTGTAAAAATAGCTCCCCCTAAATGTGAGTCTCCAAACCTTAAGCAAAGTGAAATCACAGATTTGGAAGATTTGAAGTCATCTAGTTTAAGGTCCTCCGTGTAGAGAAGACTGAGACATGGGAAGTTTAGATGACTAAGGTCACCCACTGTTTTCTACGCAACACTGTTATCTCAGTTGATTAAAAGAGGTTCTTAGTTTACATATTCAGCCCTTAAGATACCCTAAATCTCTCTGCATATTAATGTTCTACATTGCTAATTCTGCCTCAGTATTCACAGTGTAGTTGCCCCTTGAACAAGATGGGTTAGCACTATGTGGGTCCACTTATACATGGATTTTTAGAAATAAAGGGTGTCCCAAAATTCATGCGAGATTTGAATTTTGCGTCATTTGCGCGGTAAAGTGTTGCCAATGAAAAGAAAAGACAGCATGATAGCTGACAGTTCAGGGTTATTAAAAATGGAGCGCTGGGGAAGCTGGGATGGCTCAGTGAGTTAAGCGCTCACTTTGCAGCGCCGGGGACGGAGGATCGAATCCCGGCCTCGGCCCGTGCGGAACCATATGCTGAACTGGGAGCTCCCCCAGTTCAGTTCTCTCTGTCTCTGTATCTCTCTCTCTCTCTCTCTCTCTCTGTCAAAAAGAAATAAAGAAATAAATAAATTTAAAGCAAAAACAATACCATTTAAAAAAAAAATGGAGTGCTACACAAAAGAACAACGCGTTTTCATTGTTGAGCAATGAAAATTTACAATTTTTAATCATAAACTTGTGTTTTCTATCAAAATTATTTCTTGCGTGAATTTTGGGACACCCTTTAAGTATGAGCTCTCTGTATCCTCAGGATTCATGGATTCAACCAACTGCACATGGAAAACCGTATTTTTGAACTATGGTTGGGAATCTGAGGATGCGGAAGGCCAACTGTATGCATTATTCTACATTGTTTTTGTTTCTTTTTTTTTTTAAGATTTATTATTTTTGACACAGAAAGAGAGACAGAGAAAGACAGCGAGAAAAGGGGGAGGGCCCAGAGCAATCGCCATAGTTGTACGTCATCAGTTTTCAACACAGTTTCATTACACACAGGTGAGCTGGAAGGAACCAGGCAGGATGGGAATCCATCTGGGGGCCTCCCAAATGGGAGACATGCCCCCGTGAGGTGAGCTGGGGGCTGATCCAGGGGCCTCCTGCAGGGAAGCTTGTCCCAGCAGGAACCAAACTGGGGCCCCCTCCACACACAGGAAGCACACCACAGTTCAGCATATGGGTTTGCACTGGCTGGGGTCTGGACCGGGGCTGGGACCGGACCCACTCCTCGGAACTTGGGGCTGCAAAGCAAGCACTCAACCCACTGGGCCATTTCAGCATCCCCAACTCTACACTATTTTCTATAAGGGACTTGGGCATCCAAGGAGGTTGTGGAACCAGCCCCCTGATGATACTGAGGTGGGACGACTATAGTTTTTCTGACATAAATACATGTCAATGGAGTTTTTGCAAATTAAGTAAAATTAAATGTTTTAGGGAAAGCTCATTATTAAAGGCATTCCATAATAAATCAAAAGAAAAATGCTTTGCAACTAAATCATTTAATATCTCTATAGGATCAAACCATGTCTTTATATTGCATATTTTTTAAAAGGGGTTATCTATATATTACTTCCTGGAAGTTCAAGGTTTTTCTTTAAGTAATTATGCCATAAAATACTATTTTATATAAGAGGATAAAGTCTCCTGCTAATTTTGTCCAATTCTTACTGGGTTGTGAGTTTCAAAAGTGTTAGAGGTCTGATTTTCTTCTCTTTTTCTTGGTCTCCTCTTCCCTAAACTTTACTTCTGTGTATGGGTATCTTTGCCTGGGTCACCCTGTGACTACTTCCATTTGATGATCGTCCTCTTTTGTGGTATATTCTACATTTTCAGTCATAAAGTTGTCTCATTCTTTCAAAAATTATAGGGAAATGCACTTACTTTCGAATATCAAAACTATGAAACTCCACATTGTCTTCTTACTGTTACATTACTCCTCACTTTGGGGTGTGTCATGCTATGGACAGTATAGATTTATGCTACCGGTCATTTTACATTTATTTTATTTTTTTTATTTTTAAAGATTTATTTTTATTGTTTTGATAGAGAGAGAGAGAGACAGAGACAGACAGAGAGAAGGGGGAGGGCCCAGAGCAGTCTCCATGGTTGTACATCATTGGTTTTTCCACATAGTTTCACTCCACAGGTGGGCTCGGGGCTGCACAGGGCAGGAACTGGGCCGGGGTCTTCACCCCGGTGAGAACTGAACTGGGGGAGCTCCCCAGTTCAGCATATGGGTCCACACGGGCCGGGGCCGGGATTCGATCCTCAGTCCCCGGGGCTGCAAAGTGAGCGCTTAACCCACTGAGCCATCCAGGCTTCCCTACATTTCTTTTTAAATTGAACACTTGCATTCTGAAATTTAGTTTTAAGATTGGTCTTTAACTGTTGGTGGAACATTATTTAGTATATGTGTTTCTAGGAAGTTTCCCATCGGTTGGTATATTTTCTTATTTACTTAAAATTCCAATCATAGGGTTCCATGAAAATACAATTTTATTTAGAAAACAAATAATAACAAATTGAAATTGATTTACTTATCCATAATGTCTAAACATTGTAAACACATAATCAAAGTAAAGGGATCATTTTCTGATGGCATATGCTAAACATATATTTGTTTTAACTGTGGACCTGTGCTTTACTGGGTTGCCACCATTTCTTCCATGAACCCAATGTCTGTGGTTAACTGTCTCCTAAGTGTCTCTGGCTTGTCCATTTGGCTTGACTATCCTGTGAATCCTAGTGGTTTGTAAATTAACCTGTCAATGGATGACTGTGATTTGTATGGTTTTGAAGATCTTTAAGCCGAACATGTCATTTGTTAATGATCAGTTGACATATTTAAGCTAACCTAGGCAAGAACTCTTTATAAAGCAAGCCAGGGATTCTTAATGTGCTCCTAGAAACGAAGATGTCATATTCTAAATACATCAATTCTCCCCAAGTTAGTAAATAAATTTAACTACATTGAAGTCAAAACTCCAAGGGGAATTATGTTTTTACTGGAACCAGTGATTCTAAAGTTTGTTGGCAGAATATGTATTTAAGAACACCAAGATAATTTTTGGATAAGAGGGAAATTTTCCTTCAAGATACTAAAATATATTCTAAAACTATAGTAATTACAATGAAGTGGTTCTACGCAGGGAGGTAGAAAACTAGAGTTCAGAACCACTTAGGAATGTAGAGAGATATTTGATATGTTTAACCCATTTCCCATTTAGGAAAAAAAGAAAAATTCAGTTCATTGCCACGTTCATTTAATTTTACATAAACATGCTCTTTGAGACAGAAGCAAATCTGACTGATTTTCAATGTGAAAATAAAATATAAAAACTGTTCTTGGAGTTATTTCTAAACAGAACTTGTTTCTAACCTTAATATATTAAAAATGTATATGGTGATCAATATTTACTAATTTTTTTTCACACATGCTGTTTTTTAGGATATGAAATCCTCAAGTTATTGTCAGTAAATGTTGCAGCAGCAAGCGCTGCTGGCGAGTATTCTCAGGGCAAACGGGAAATGGATTAACATTAATGCATCAACTCCAACAACCACATCTCTCCCCTTGAACATCCGTGCTCACACGTTGTCTTCCTTATGCTGTAAGGTGGACAACTGGCACCTTTATCTAAGGCCAACTATTTGGGCCCTGTACTCGTTTCTATCCCCTCCCCCTTCCTCAAAGACAATTTTACAGCAGTTCTCTATCAGTTTTCTCCTCTTTACTAATTCATTACTAAATCACTCCCACCAGCATTCACATACACGATTATTTCTATTGTAGCATTAACAAAAATAGATACAGAGAACAAACTGATGGTTGCCAGATGGGAGGCGGATTGAGGGGGTGGGGGGCCGGGTGGAAAAAGGTGAAGCAACTATGAAGTACAAAGTGGCAGTTACAAGAGTCACAGGACGTAAAGTGCAGTGTAGGGAGTATATTTAATAGTGCTGTGATATAAATGCGTGGTGTCAGACTTACTGGGTGATAACTTAGTTAAATAAATGTCTAACCACTATGCTATACACTGGAAACTAATACAATATTGAATGTCAACTGTAATTGAAAAAATGCACCAACAACTTTCTCTTGTCCCTCCAGCTACTCCTCCAGTTCTCTGCTCTCGTTGGCAATAATCAGTTCACAAGAGGAATCCGTAGTCACTGTCTCTAAATCCTCCCTTTGTTTCTCTGAGTCTTTCCAGACAGGCTTTTTCCCCCCTATGCACTCCCTTTCTTCCTTGGGAATATGCCACTTGGTCGGTTTTCAGAGGACTCCGATGTGCATGTTGTGTGAGGATTAGTTTGACTTGGCACATGGCAGGAGTTTCCAGCTTTCTCTTCTCTCTCTAGTAAAAGCTGCCTTTCCAAAAAGGGGAGCCTTTTCCTTTCCCTTATCCTGTGGTAGCATCCTGACTGACAGCATGTTGACACTATTTAATGAAGCAATTAGAGATGGAGCTTTGCTGATTTCCAAACTCATTTTATTTTCTAGGGACTCTTTCAAGGAATTCTCAGAAGAGGAGTGGACTAAAAAGGAGACACATAGAGATTAAAGTTTCTTTTCCTCAGCCTAAACCTAGGGGAAAGAACTTACTGTAAACTGATGCCTTTATTGTAACTATCAAAAAAATTTTTTGATGAAAAATAAATTTCTGTATGTAGTCAAGCAACTACTTATTTGAACATAATGCTATAAAGGAAGCATTCTAAAACTTGTTTCTACAAATTTAAGTCTCAGAGTTATTTCACAGTAGTTATAATATTCTTTAATGAGAGTTAGCTACTTTATTTTTCCTAGTAGACTAAAATGACTATTTAAAAAAGGGAAAGTTGGGGCTGTTGGGGTGGCTCAGCAGGTTAAGCGCTCGCTTTGCAGCCCTGTGGTCCAAGAATCAAATGCCAGTCTCGGCCCATGTGGAGCCATATGCTGACTGGGGTGTGCCCCCAGTTCAGTTCTTACTGGGGCAAGCTTCTCAAGTAGGAGGCCCCTGGCCTGGTTCCCGCCCTGCACAGCCCCGCCCACCTGTGTGGACTGAAACCACGTCAAAAATTGATGAAGTATAACTATGGAGACTGCTCTGGAACCCTACTCTCTGTCAAAACAATAAAGTAAATCTTTTTAAAAAATAAATAAAAGGGGGAAGCTAGCATTCTCTTTGATCTCCTATATTCCACTTCACAAACAGTAGATGCTCAATCTATTGAATTAGAATACAAAACCTACATGTGTACCTTCTGTTATTCCTTTTAGCTTCAGAAATTAAAGCTAATTCAAGCC
Source organism: Craseonycteris thonglongyai (assembly GCA_004027555.1). Classification (NCBI taxonomy): domain Eukaryota; kingdom Metazoa; phylum Chordata; class Mammalia; order Chiroptera; family Craseonycteridae; genus Craseonycteris; species Craseonycteris thonglongyai. Next base: position 49,658 of record PVKE010005818.1, read on the forward strand.
TCCAGTTGTTTCAAGTTATTTCTATTAAGTAGAAGGTAACAAATTAAAGCTACATATCCTCTGTTAATAGGAGAATGCTCATGCCAAAAGATACCAATTTGCTTGCGTCTTTAAGGAAACTATTGTGTCCAATACCAAGGCTTATTGTTCATGTCACTAGGAGATAGTTTATTTCTAAGATAACATTGCAGTCAGGGACGGTAGGAACAGTGTGTTATTTTTTCTATGTTGATATCAAATTGCATCCCAGCTTTACGGGAAGAATTTTTCCAGAATTTTGTTTGCTGGAGCTTTCTGACCAACCAGTAAATCAAACTCTTGTTGGCATGGCCTCCCTTGCCTACTCTAAGATGGGCTCTTCCTATAATCTCTTCCGGAGGCATGTTTCCATCCCTTAAGACTAGCTCTTTTTTCATCTTGCCTGTTTTGGTGTCTCCACACAGTGTCTTATATATAAGAAGTGCTCAATTAATGCTTGGTGGTTAATGATGGAACAAATACATTGCTTTCCATGATCTTGTTTATTTTTGGTCGTCAGTCCATTTTTATAAAGAATAATCCTTATTCTTTAAAACAGGTCTCTCTCTCTCTCTCTCCTCTTTTTCTCTCTCTGTCTCTCTCAGGAGACACCTCTCTAGTTTGCAAGGTTACTTTCCACAATCACAGTGTAGGCAGAAGAAAGATTGTGATCTAAGTGCCTGGGCACAACTGACAAGCTGGTGGAGTTCCGGTGGACTGAATACATTCCATCACCCAGCCCAGAAAGGGAAGTCATCTCTGTAGTGCTGGCCTGTAGGAAAAGATGAAATGCCTGAGCAAGATACTGCACCTTAGTGTTGCGTAGGTGGTGGTTACTCTTTCAGGCAAATGCATTTCTCTTGTCCTGCCATACTTCTTAGTGTCTACATTCGCTCCCACCTTGTTGGGATAGCTGTAGGTGTAGCCTTGTAGAGCAAAGTTCCTTTCCTTTGAAGCCAGATAGCTGCAGTCATAAACCAGATGTCGAATGCTGCAGTTGAGAGAACTGAGAGGTAAATACCAGGCTCATCGAGTCGAATTGTATTTCATGATGAGGGTTTTATTTGCCTTTGGAGAGTCCACAGAGAATTTGCATGTGTTCTCTTGGCTTGGGTCTCTTGTCTGTCATACTGAGACATTTGCTGTGTGACTCGGGAAGTTTATTGCATTTAATTTTGATTTTAAAGGTTTCCATCCCAATAACTGAAGGCCTGGACTTGATTGCCATGTTGACGGATGATGCTACAATTGCCACCTGGAATAATGAAGGACTGCCCAGTGACAGAATGTCAACCGAAAATGCCACTATCCTAACACACTGTGCTCGCTGGCCCCTAATGATAGACCCCCAGCAACAAGGAATTAAATGGATCAAGAAGAAGTATGAAACTAACCTGAAAGTCACACATTTGAGCCAGAAAGGGTATGTGAATTCTGAAGGATTGGCTTTCTGTCTAGCTGCTGTGAAGTGGGTCTGATTTATACGAAATCCTGGCATTTGTTAGACCTCACTGCCACTTAGAAATGTGACAGTTTTGCACTACTTATTTGTCTGCCTGCTCAGGTTTCACAAACAGTTTCACTATTGAAAAAGCATTTATGTTGGACAGCATCCACTTAACATGAAGAGGAACTTAGATTGAAGCTTAGAACAAACACTGCAGTTGAGAGGAAAAATATGTCAATTTCCTGAGGCCAAGGATGGAAATATAATGTATTATAATCCTTCTTTAGAGCATTTGGCATATGGTAACACAAGGATTATCAACCGAGCATATAGGCTTAATGATGTTTACAGTCATATTCCTAAAAATATACTTTGCTTCCAGTAGGAATTTAACATGGTGTACGTCCAAATATTCAATACTTGAAGATAATTTTAATTTCTTTTATGTGTTGCTTTTGAAAATTGAATCTACTCTGAGATTTTCTGTTATTGAGTCCTTATCACAATGCTGTCTTTAATGTAGCTGGTGTCTAGTTCACATTGAATAAATAATTTTAGACTTAACTGATATTTCATTTGACTCCTCCATCATCTTTTCACATGTAAAATGAAATAAGGAATTTCCACAGTTGTTCAGATAAAAATATTCCTTGTTTACCTGAATAATTGGAGAAAACTATTTTCAAAGAGGAGAGACTATTTTTGAAGAGTGGGAATGAAATAAAATGATAGCTCACCACTTTACATGACAGATTCTAAAGGTTTAAAAATTGAAAGTTGATAAAACCACAGTGAATTTCATATCATTTGAATTTTTTATCAAAAACAATAAATGAATTTAAATATGTGATGTTTAGAGAGTTACATTTATTAGCCATGATTATTATCAAATGTAACTAATTTATACATGAGCATTAGTTCAAACTTTTGAAGTTCACTTGGGAAAGATAACTAAGATTTGTCTCAAAATCTAATCTTTAATTTCTGTGTAATCTAGTTAAAGAATACTAGTTTATAGAAGTTTTCTCTAAGTGAGTTCATCCCATTTAAAATATCTACATTAACGTAAATGTAATATAACATAAATAATTCTGAACATTTACCCTGTGCTTATGTATATTTTCTCATCTCCATTCTGACTGAATTTTAAGGTTTTTGAATGTGATTGAAACTGCTTTGGCCTTTGGAGATGTCATCTTAATTGAAAATCTTGAGGAAACTATAGATCCTGTCCTTGATCCTCTGCTTGGCAGAAACACAATTAAAAAGGGGAAGTAAGTATTTCTGAACTGTTAACGTATATTTTGTGCTACATATATGTTTGATTATCAGCTTTTGTTTCTTAATCTCACAATCAAGCACAGTCTATTAGAATCTTTTTGGTGCTATTTCTGAGTTTCCATTCCATAGAACCTACTTTTTAAGACCTAAACAACCTCAATATGATCCAGATTTTTCAGACTTTGTTTGGAGGATTTAGACTCATGTTATCCAATTCCTGACTTAGAGACAAAAAAATGCATTGTCACAAATCTAAGAGTAGTTGCTCCTTATTATAAGGTGACCAGATTTTAACATTGGTAAAGCGGGACACCATTGACTGGGGTGTGGGGAGGGGGTTCTTGATTAAAAATTTGGTCTATCTCCCGCCGTTCCCTAGCTTGTCGTGCATTCTTTCCAAAAATCGGGACTTTTTTAAAATGCCGCGGGACAAATTGTTAAAAATTGGGACTGTCCCACCAAAAGCGGGACGTCTGGTCACCTTACTTAGTTTATATTAGTGTTTCTCTAACTTAAGTACTTTGCAATGTACCTTTAGTATATATGCCTGAATGGTATTCCTATTTACTGAATATTTGCCTCAACTCTGTTCACTTGTATTCCTATTAACATTTTTCTTGAAAAACAATTTTAATTCCATTTACTTTTTTTTTCTTTTTTCTTTTTTTTAAATTTAGCCTCATTGCAAATAGTAGCATCCCGGAAGTCATGGGTTTACTGTGTTCTGTTTTTATAATACACTTAAAATATAACCATTAAATAAAGAGTTCAATGGTTGATCCCTAATGTCATCCCCCATCCCAGCAGTGGGGAACTACCCACAAGTGGGAACATCCCCTGTGACCACTATGTGACACTGCAAATGGCTGCCGTTCCCCCGGGGACAGCCCCACTCTCCAGGACCTTCTCCCAGAGGCAGTGAAGCCATTTCCCAGGAGTCACCATAAATGTGTAAAAGATCCGAGGCATCAGTTATGTCTATAACCACACTTGCATGGTCTCAGGGAGACAGGACGTCCCAAAAGCACTTGGTGCCTCCTCACTCAAGAAACCAGCATTCACTAGACTTAATTCACTGGAGATCCTTCTCCTCTTTTTTTCTTTCTTTACAGAGATGTAAGTTTAGAACTTCTCCAACCCCCTTCTCTGACACCCACTCTCTGCCTCAGTTTTCTGTCTCCTTTTTCATCACTGGATTATTCCTGTCAATTTGAAGTAGAAACAAGCCTACTTATGGATGACTGACTTCTATTTTTTAAGTAGTCTCTAACCAATGAGTACAGTACGTATTATACAGTGCACCAAGTAAATCTATTTACAGTGACTGACAAGTTATAATTGTTTAATAAACCAAAATGTACCCAGACATGCATTTAGAACAGTCTAATAAGCCACTTGACAAACTGTAACTCTAACATAAATATAATTGTAGCTGTATTTGATGTGTTAAAAATATAGTGTAATATCTTGAATGTCACTAAAGTGAAATCCTTGCTATGAAGGTTCTGACTCTATTATGAAGACCTAAAATTTTTTGTCAGTGAAATACATATTCTCTAGCTTTAACTTGGACCTTCAGTAACACAATTTAAGTATAAGAAATTTCGTAACTGTCTCTCTCCCTATCTATTTACCGTACCTAGCTATAATATAATATTATGTATATTTATTTTTGGATGACTTTATTCCAAAATATAAGTCCAGAACAATTTATTACAAATAAAAATAATATTTATGGAATATAAAGCCTCTATTAGGCTTTATGGAACTGATTATATCATTTTAGCATTTTTAGGAAAGGTCAAGAGAAATTAAAATGATATGTAAAGATATAACAAATGCTGTTTATTTCTGTGCAGTTATTACCTTAACAGTCCTGCTTCCTAAACTCTTATGTGTAGAACAACCACTTGTAGGGGGGTAAATTTCAGATCTATGTCTCCAGTTTTTCCCCACTTCCCTTTCCTATGCAGATGTTTTTAGACTGTTTTCACCCAGAGAATCTGAGTGCTAGTGGAGTCCTTATTCAATCAGCCACTGAAGAAACCTTCTCCAAGCATAGCTATATGCCAGGCACTGTACTAGGGGCTGCAAGTTCAAAGTATGATGAGGTATAGAACCTGTCCTTAAAGAAGCTACATTTCTGTAGAGGAAAGACAGACCTATGAACAGTAAAAGGAATACAGTGCCCTGGGGAGATGACAGAAATATACATGGCAGGTAGTTGTCAGTGCCACAACGGAGACTTGGAAAGGCTTTATGGGGGAAAAAATTACATTTGTTTACATTGACATTTAAAGAATTATTTTTATTGTTTTGGCAGTGAGACAGAGAGAAGGGGGAGGGCCCAGAGCAGTCTCCATAGTTGCACATCATTAGTTTTCTACTTAGTTTCATTCCTCAGGTGAGTGTGGGGGTGTACAGGGCAGGAATCAGGACGGGGGCCTCCTGCATGGGAGGCATGCCCCAGTGAGAATTGAACTGGGGGCACACCCCAGTTTAGCATATGTGTCTGCATGGACCCGGGCCTGGGCCAGGATTCAATTTGATCCTTGGACCCCAGGGCTGCATGACAGGTGCTCAGCCCTCTGAGCCATCCCAGCATCCTCTGATTACACTGACATTTAATGTGAGTTTTGAAAAATGAGTGGACATTTCTCAAGTGGGAGAAGAGAATCCTGGAATGAGAGAACTAATGCCAAAGAACAAAACACATGAAACAGCCCAGTAGTTTGGGGGAACTGCAGATAAGATCCAAATCAGTAAAGAGTCTTGTTTTGGGGTAGAAAAGAGGGATGAGCAGACTAGAAGAAATAAGACTGGAGAGATTAGCAGGGCCCAGAACATGGGTGTCCTTGGACACCCAAAGATGACCCATAGGTTGACCTTTTCCTATAGATGGATCATTGTTTTATTCCTACCTCCAGACACACTCAAGGAGCCCGTTCCTATCAGTGACACTAGTTGACGATAGCAATGGTTTTCTACCAAAGAACCATGCCTTCCTGGATAGTAATTCTGGAGTGTCATATTTTCACTTGAGAATCATGAATGTAAGTCAGTGAGGAGGTTGGTGAAGGCTCTGAAGCATGCTGGGAGTAATGTGATCAGAGTTATGTTTTTGAAAGGTCACGCTGTTGGTGGTGTGAAGTGTTGATTAAAGGGGCATGGACCTAGAGCCAGAGTCTAATTAACAGTTACAGTAATCCAGTTGAGACAAAACATGAGCCTAAATTAAGGTAGTGACAGTAGACACAGAGAGAAGAGGACAAATCAAAAAATTTTCAAGGATTTAATGTCATCAGTTCATGGTTATTGATTGGAGATTGTTGGTAGGGGAAAAGGAAGTTTCAAGAGTGATTGCCAGGTTAAGCGATGGTGTGATTTCTGGAGAGATGTGTGATAGGAACAGAATTAAGTGTAGGGAAATATTTCACCTTAGACATTCTGTGATTGAGGTGCAACTTGAACATACAGTCTCATAAAAAAAAAGTATAAGAAGCCTTTGGGCATGTGAGTATGGAGCTTAATAAGGAGGTCTTGGCTGAACATGTAGATGGGGAGATATCTATACAGAGATGTAGTCAAACCATCATGGTGGATGTGATTATCAACAGAGATGCTTTGTAGGCAAAAGAACAGAGAGTGCACCCACTTCACAGATGATAAAAATGGGGACTGAATGAGCTTAGTTAATGTCTTCTTGGATGTCCTATGACTTCATGAAGTTTAATATGTGGAAATCTAATTTCTTAAACAGTTTTTCCAAATAAGCAGGCACTACCGTCTTTCAGAAGAAATCCTTTGAATGCTACTTTATCAAACTAACTACTCTTTCATTCCATTTTTTCCCTAAACCTTGTTTATTTTCCCATCAATGTTTTGGAATCTGTGTTTTGTTTTTATATCTATACCTTATGGCTGGGATTCCCAACCCCGTGCCCGTGGGCGCCATGGCGCCCGTGGCCCGATTTGTGTGCGCCCGCCATTATGTGACTGCATCAGAAGTTTTTCATAAACACTAAGTAAAACTATCATTTATTTTTATACATTTGTTAGAATTTTAAAATATTGTTTGAGTATCTACACAGGTTTATGATATTCGTTGGTATGTTTGCGATATCGTATGTATAAGTTTTCCCTAGCTGTCGCCTTTGTACATGTCGCGTCTTGTGTAGCCGCTGCACTCTTTAAACTCTCCTCCCCCCAACCGGGAGACGCCAAGTTGCCATTGTGATTGCGGTTGCTGGACTGATCGGGTCGTGACGGTTAGCTAGGATCGCAGTGTTTTGATATATTTGATTTTAAATGAACTAAAAGCGAGGTAGGTAATCTATTATGGTGGCAATTTGATATGATATTGTATGTAGTTCTATAACTATTTTTATTTTTATTTTTTTAGTCCTAAAATGAGTGGACCAAATAAGAGAAAACGAAGCTATAATTTTAACACAGACTGAGAGGAATCATATTGTTTCATTAATTTAAAAGGTAAATGCGTTTGCCTGTTGTGTGGCAGTAGTATTACAGTGCCAAAAAGACATAATGTTGAACGTCACTTTCAGACAAGCCATACCACTTTTGATACGAATTATCCACTTAAATCTGAAGTCAGAAAGAAAAAAATAAATCAACTAAAATGAAGTTTAACTACTCAACAGACTGTTTTCACTAGACATGTGGAAAAATCTAAAAAGGCAACCATTGCTTCTTTCAAAATTTCTCACATGCTCGCAAAGAAGAAAAAACCTTTCCAGGATGGTGAATTGT
>PVKE010005819.1:0-57172 GCA_004027555.1 Craseonycteris thonglongyai
TGAATGGTTTCTCTTTCTGTATTACATTCTGTAAGTGAGATCTCTTTTCTACATTGCCTTGTTCTGTCCAATTCCCTATGATTTTTTCAGGCCCATCTTTAATTCATGTAGTGTTGCTCTTTTGGTAGAATTCGCTCTGTTTGTGTGACAGCTTCCTATGAAATTCTTAGTTTATATGATATTTTTCTATTTTCTGACTATGTTATGTGGAAGACAGGAGATTTTTTTAAATCCTCTTCAGAGTTGAAAGTGTTTTATTATAGGATACTCCTCCTGCAGGCCTTTGTTTCTTAATATACTGGTTTTCTTAACTATCTTTTTCTTACTTGCTTTTTATCTTAAATACATATATAAAATAACATGCACAAAAGTTGTAGTTGCTGATGTTATTAGCCTTGGATAATATTAGATATATCAAGATAAAATCATTTCTGATTATCAGAAAATCATATTTTGGAAAACTGACTTTTAGGGAAACTTACATTTTTAATTAAATATTCAGAAACAAATATATCTATGATGTACTTTTTCTACTCCTTAAGAAAGTAAGATATTTTTTGTAAAGAAATGCATAATTTCACAGATGGGTTGCCCAAATCTTCTGTATTTCATGCTCCCTGAATATTTACATATGAAGGTTCTCTAATCACCCTGACCAACACCCCCTTCAAAAAAATGGCTTCTTCTTTGAAAGTGTACTCTGCTTTTTATTTTGGTGCCTTCCTAAGTCTATTAATGAAACAGAAAAAATCTGGCATCTTCTTGAATGCAAGAAAATTAGGCCTTTTATCAAGTAATTGGTAAGTTTGAATTACTATGTAACTCCTCTATTAAGAACTTTTCATTAAGAGAGGGAGTTGTATTTTTGGTGAATTGTCATTGTCACCACTGATGAAATAGTATTGAGTTCTACTGTGTACCGGTACTTACTGCTCTTTTAAGCTCTGGGAGCAAAAAAAAAAAAAAACTATACCTTCAATCCCATTCTAAAAAAGGACATCTTTTGTTCTACCCTAGATGCATTATCAGTTATACTGTATGAGCACCAGGTTCTTCATCTTTGACATTAAAATATCACCCATTAAAATATTGCCCATTATTTCAGGATATTGTAGAAATTAAAACTAATATATTTAAGGCACCTAGTGTAATGCCTGCCATACAATAGAGTGTAAATTGTGGTTTTTCCTTAATTTAGTTATATTAAAACAGAATATACAAGCTACTTTATTCTTTTCTCAAAATGCTGTCACTTTTCCTGGCCTAAAATTGGTGGGCAATTGATGAAACCACTCAGGCCCCCTGATGGGAACTGTACATGTTGAAACCCAAACAGAACAACACCCTGGGTAGGAACACGTGGAACTCAATTAGACATGATTCGAGCCATAGTGTCCTACATGGTTAGCACTAAATGACAAACTTCCCATTGGTATGAACAGTGTTTTAGAATATGAGTTGGTGGCTGTGCAATTTAGGAGGTCTAACTGAATCTCAAGTCTTAGCTAACAGGTAGAGAAACCCAAAGTGGCCATTGGTAACTAGGTCACAAGTCCTAATATGCCCAGTTCCAGTTTCCTGGACATGTGATCAGTACATGACTTTTTCTTCACACCTTTTCTCAGAAACACTTTTTCTTTTCTGCCTTTCCCTCAGCCTAGAGGTATAGTTGCTAGATTAAAAGAATCAGTATATAGAACATATGTTGTAGAACAATGCATTGCTCTTAAGTGCTATATAAAGTGTTTGCTATTATTATTTTTATTATAAATAATACATATATTCTAAGACATTTTACATAAACATAATTTTTTGTAAAAGATTTTTTTTGAAATCTTATATTTTACTTTACTTAGTAAATTGAAAACATGGCACCAATGAAAACCAACCACTTCAGTTCCAAGATGACTCTTAATCATGTCAGTGTAGCATAGTCTTGAGGCATGCTTCTAAGTAGACCTCTTTCTCAAAGCTACTGAAAAAATTTGAAAAAGTGATTTTTATGTTAATATTCGAGACTGTAAATGAAGATAATAACCCTCTTTGGTGTGGGAGCTTCCTAATGCATGGCTCTAATTTCTTACAAAGAAATCAAGACCATCTTCTAGTTTCCTGGGAGCCCTATTTAGGAAGGACAATTTCTTCTTTGATTTAAAATGCTAATAATAATGTCTTTTCTCTTTGTGTATGTTTGTGGGCAGGGAGTGGCTGTTAGAGAGGTAGCTAATAGGATATTGGGCCTCTTTCATATCAACTAAACCTTTATCCAACAAGAAAAGGAAAAGCTCTACTGAATAAAAAATCTTAGTAGAGCAGCATGGTTATCATTTTTGTGGCAGTCTTTTAAGCAATTGATGAACCAGTGGAAGTGAGGTGGTCACTGCTGTTCCTCAGAAGATAACTGTTGATTTCTCATCAGTTGTTCACAATGATCAAGGTTCAGTTTATATGAGTAATGATAGATCACATTAATGATAGAGCATATTAATAACTAGTATTTACTGAAAATGTATTGTGCTCATCATTGTTCTTAGTAAATTATAAATATTGATTCATTATTTTACAAAACTTTAGTATTTTCATATTTCAGAAGTTTGAGAATTCAGGCAGGCACTTCACAAACACAAGATTAATTTTTAAAATATTCACTTAAATAATTCCATGCTGGCCTAAATTTGATGTCAGAAGGTTCTTTACATGTATTACTATTCATTAAGTTAAATTTGCTACAATTACCATGCTATTTTGAGAAAAGATCAAAGGATTTCTGTTGAACTAATTCCACTAACCACATTAGGACTAAAGATATGTATATTGAACAAGGTGCATCTTTTCATTAATCACAACCATTTAAAGTAGTATATATCTATCACTTATTAGATCATCTATGCCTGATTAGAATTTTTGAGCTACATTTAAATTTGGGGTGTTTATGTGATTATTTAAAAATGAGCTTAATTATCCTGTAATAGCCAACACATTGCTTTTAAAATGGGAGATTTTTGAGAAGCAGAAATGAGTTCTACATTTTTTGAACTTTCTGGAGCATCTCCTGAGCACCAAGCTGGTATGCTCAGTTAATCATAGCTGCAGGACAAGGCAGCCAGGGTTGGGGTACTGATGGTCTAGTTGGTGTTCAGTGTGTGACGTGCTAGTGGAGAAATCACTTTTTGCCATATAAAATTATCCAGAAAACTGAAATAACATCATTTTAGACATCTCGTGCACTCAAATTTTCCCCTGGTTTTCTGAGAGCAGTAATGTAAAAACAAAAATGACATTGACAAAGTTAAATAGGCAAGTATGTTCTATTCAACAATATTGCAAGAGAAGCCCAGAATTCAACCTAACCTCAGACACAAAACAAACAGACCAGAGAATTTTCAAAGCTGCAGTGGAAGGTTCACAGACCATCTTTGGTTTTCGAATTGGCTTTACCCAAAGTGAAAGCACACCTTCTTCAGTATCTTCATAATGTGAGGTACTGTTACAACCTGGAACAAAGCCCCCTCCAGGTAGACCCTAGAGATGAGGAACAATCTTCCTTGAAGGTTTTATTTCAAAGGGACAGCTCCTGGGTCCTTGAGAATAATCGTTCTGGGATGTAACACTAGCAAGAGGCTTTTAAAAATATTTACATATCAAGTGGGTAGAGAAGGAATGTACAAGTTACATACTTAAAGTAAATGCTCGAAAGAAAGGCCAAGAGCATACAGGCCAGAAGTGTAAAGTTTGGTCCTACTTGAGGAGAAAAGTTAAAGTCTTGGTCAGTGAAGATGATTCCTGATTCACCAAAATTAGTTCCTACTAGGAGATCTGCAGGAAACAAAATGTGGTATTTGTTTGTTTTCAGAACCCAGTAATTTTTGTTGCTCATTAACTATATGTTGACCTTACTGTGATTTTGGATTTGTTTTTTCAACAATATAATGGAATGGATTATTGTCACACATTACAAAAGCTCTTAAAGACCATTTTGTAAGAACGCAACATGCATCAGGGAGTATTTGTTTTGGTCATATCTTTGGAGTCAAAGCTAGTTTGAGTTGTAGCCCTCCCTACCTAGGGAATCTTCTTGACATCTTTGAAGCTCATTCAATTTTCTAGTCCATAAAATGGGTAAAATTGGTTGTTATGAGATTGAAAGAAGACTCATGCACAGTGTCTGGCATGTACTAAAGGTGTTAAGTAATTGTGATAAACTCAGTTGTGAGTAAAGGACATAATACAACCAGCTTGGTTTTTGTGCCAGTGGATGTATTATTCTACACTGTAGTGAGGCCCCTCATAAAGCATACAGGTTTGATCTGAGTGAAAAATGACGCTATCCCTTTTGATAGAGAAAATAAGCCCTATTCAAGTGTCATAACTAATATATGCCTGGCAGCTTATAATAATTACTTAACAAATAAGTGATTTTCCTGAGTGAGACTTAGCAGCTACTGCAAGTCTATAAAAAGTGAATAGCTGCTAATCCACAACCTTCCTAATATTAATAAGTAAGAGAAAAATCTATTGAATAATGAGAACACAATATATTTTTAGACAGTCTACAAATATATATAGCCTTAAGCTATTAATCTTTCATATAACAAGTTTGTATTAGAAAATGCAAAAGTATCATAAGAGCCTTTCTAAAGTGTAAGATGTCCTGCTGAGCTTTGAAAGGAAACAGTGAGATATATTGTCATGATTTAAAAGATTAGAAATGTGGTATAATTATATATCAGAGGCAGCCCAGCATATTCTGAAGACCACACTCTAGGGTCTGTTGCCTCTATGCGGAGACAGTGTTTGCTGTGTTGGTTCATGTGCTGCAAGGAACAGCAAATGCTATATCAGGCTTTACTCTACTTGTCTCATCTATGTCATCTGACTTGTTGATTGAATTACTCTGGTCAAAAAACTTGGAACTAGTAATAAAATAGGAACAACAAGAATACTTTGGACTTCCAGTGCTAAGGTGGCCTACTTCCATGATAACATCTAAATAATACAAACAACATTGAGATCCACCTGATGACTAACTGTAGAGACATCCTGTAACTAAGGAGAACTGATAGGAAAGGTGGCCATGAAAGGTTCCATGTCTTTGGTGTAGTGATTAAGTATTGGGAGAGATAGTTTGGCTGCAGAGGTCTCCCCTCAGGAGCGAGGGGTCTTGGCTCCACAAACTGGGGTACCAGTGATGGAAAGAGGAGTCCCATTCCATTTGGCTGTGAAAACTAGAATAGCTTCCACCAGAAACAACAGACATGGAAGCCATCTTCAGACTGCACCAGAATGCTACTCAACCATCTCGCAAAGCAACATGCTCAAAGGGCAGAATAAGTTGTCACAAGAGCCCCACTAAACCTGAGCCCCACTCTGTGGGGTCAGCCCAAGGGTCAATGCCATGCACTTATGTGCCAACAGCAATCAGCTCAATTACAACAGGATGGCAAAGACAATAGACACATCTGGAGCACCCAGCTCAGATAACCAGGAAGAATTTGCCACTGGGAGACACTTACTACATAAGGTCACTATGCTAAGACTGGGAGATGTAGCAGATCTATTCAATACATAAAAACAATATAAAGAGACATATTCCAAAGGAAAGAATAGGACAAAACTTCACAAAAAGAACTAAAAGTGGACACAAGCAATCTATCAGATACAGAGTTCAAAATACTGATTATAAAGATGCTCAATGAACTTAGGGAGAACACATGGACTCAGTGAGAACCTCAACAAAGAACTAGAAACAATGAAAAGGAACCAGCCAGAAATGAAGACTACATTAGAGAGGATAAGTAGCAGATTCCAAAAAATTAAAGAGGAAGGAATGCTTCCAACTTATTCTATGAGGCCAGCATTACCTTAATACCAAAACCAGATAAAGACACTACAAAGAAAGAAAATAATTGGCCAATATCCTTGGTGAACACAGGTGTAAAAATCCTCAACATAATATTAGCAAACCAAATTCAGCAGTACGTTAAAAAGGTCTTACACTATGATCAAGTGGGGCGCTTTCCAAGGATGCAAGAATGGTTCAATATCCACAAATCAATTAATGTGACAAAGCACATAAACAAAATAACAAACAAAAATCACATGAATCAAATCAATAGATGAAGAAAAAGTATTTGACAAAATCCAACATTCTTTTATGATAAAAACTCTCAACAAAATGGGGATAGAGGAAACCTACTTCAACATAATAAAGGCCATATAAGATAAACCTACAACTAATATATTTAATGGCGAAAAGCTGAAAACTTTTTCTTTAAGATCAGGAACAAGACAAGTACGTCTATTTTTAACCACTTGTATTCAACATACTCATAGATCAGTAGAACAAAATAGAGAGCCCAGAAAGAGACCCATGCCTATATAGTAATGTAATCTATGACAGAAGAGGCAAGAATATGCACTGGGTAAAGGTAGTCTCTTCAATAAATTGTGTTGGGAATAGAAACAGACACATGTAAAAGAATGAAACTGGATCATTTTCTTACACCATATACAAGAATAAATACTTAAAAATAATATGACCCAAAACCATAAAATTTCTAGAAGATAACACAGGCAGTAAACTCTTTAAATAAGTCTTGGTGTTTGTTTGTTTTGTTTTTTGCATGTCTCCTTGAGCAACAGAAACAAAACAAAAAATTTTTAAATGGGATATTATCAAACTAAAAACTTTTTGCATAGTCAAAACTTTGTGCATCAACAAAACAATCAGACAACCTCCTGAATAGGAAAAAATATTCACCAATGATACATCCATTCAGGGGTTAATATCTAAAATACAGAGTCAGACATGTTGTTTTAGTAACCTTTGTAACCAGATAAAATATTTGGTATAGATTAACAGCTTATAAAAAAGGGCTGTTACTTCTGCCAGACACTGTATATAAAGAATTCATACAATTTAACACCAAAAACATACAATCTGATTTTAAAATGGACTAGAGGATCCAAATAGACATTTCTCCAAAGAGGACAGAAGGCCAATAAACATATGAAAATATTCTCACCATCACTAATTGTCAGTAAAAAGCAAATTAAAACCACAATGAGATGTTACATCACACCTGTCAGAATGGCTATCATCAACAAATCAATTAACAACAAGTTTTGGTGAGGATGTGAAAAAAGGAAATCCTCTTGCACTTTTGGTAGAATTGTAAATTGGTGCAGCCACTATGGAGAACAGTATGGAGGTTCCTCAACAAATTAAAATAGAGCTACCATATGACCCAGCAATTCCACTTCTAGGTATTTATCTGAAGAAATTCAAAACTCTAATTCAAAAAAATATATACATCCCTATGTTCAGTGCCGCATTATTTACAATACCAAGATATAGGAGCCACCTACATGTCACTTGATAGATGAATGGATCAAGAGGCAATGCATATATACAATGCAATATTACTTGGACATAAAAAAGAATAAAATCTTGCCATTTGCAACAACCTGGATAGATCTAAAGCTTTTTATGCTAAGTGAAACAAATCAGAAATTTAAACATCTTATTTCACATATATGTGAAACCTAAAAAACAAAATAAACAGACAAAAGAACAAATGTATACATACAGAGAACAAACTGATGGTTGCCAAATAGGGGGAATGTTGCTAGAATGGATGCAAATGGTAAATGAATTACAAAATACAAATTGCCAATTATAAAAACAGTCATGGGAATATAAAGTACAGCATAAGGCATATAGTCAATACTATTGTAATAATTATTTTTAGTGCCTGGTGAATACTACTAGATTTATCAGGGGGATCACTTTAGAGGTTACATAAATGTCAAACCACTATGATGTACATTGGAAACTAATACATATTGTATGTCAATTGTAATTGAAAAACAAACAAATAAATAAAAACCCTAAAAATAATGTGTTATTGACAGATTAAAATAATATATTAAGGATACCAGCATACCCACAGACCATAAAGCCTCATAGAAAGAGAAGTACCAATGTTGTCACAGCTCTGAGCACACTAAAATTTTACATTTTATTGAGCATACCTTGCATGTAAGTGTCTGAGTTCATATTCCAGTTTATCCACTTGCTGTGTAATCAGAAGCAAAGCATTGATCCTCTGTTTTTTCATTCATTTTTTTTTTTTTTTTGACAGAGAGAGAGTGAGATACAGAGACAGAGAGAGAACTGAACTGGGGGAGCTCCCCATTTCAGCATATGGGTCCACACAGGCCGGGGCTGGGATTCGATCCTTGGTCCCCGGCGCTGCAAAGTGAGCGCTTAACCCACTGAGCCATCCCAGCTTCCCACATTGATCCTCTGTATGCTTGATTGTGTACATCCGCAAAATGGCATAGTGTTAACTACTCATAACATTGTTGTGCTGAAGAAAAAACACAATGCATGTGGATCACTTAGCATAGAAACTTTGATAATATATTAGGTTTGATAAGCAGTACTAGGAAATTAATTAAGTAAACCTTATCATAAATAGAAATAAACCTGTGTCTCAGGGAAAAAGTTAATAATTGGCACTTTCACATCTAAAAAGTCTTAAAAACATTTCTGAATTCTACCAGCAGAAAACTTTTCTCAGTATCCATTATGAAACTAGTGAGACAAAAGCAGCGCTTCCGTTGGAAAAATGTAGGCTGCCAAGGTGAGAAGAGGGCACATAGCATCTGCTTTTCTTATTTTTGGAGGGAAAAAACATGCTGGTCTCGACCCCACAGAGCTTTTGAGAGAAAATGATTAGCTTTCCTGCCTACTCTTATCATCTGTTTGCTCTTTCTCTAAGACATTTAGGAACATTCTGGGCTGCAAGAGTTAACCAGGCATACCCATCACAAACCCTTGCCCCATGCTGGGTGGCTGGTCTCCCATTCCCAATTCTAGATTTGACATGCTTCCTGCCACTGGACTCAGTGGGAAACTGTCTCATCTTTCACCTTCACTATTGCACTTTCACCAAAAATAATGTGATCTTTTCCCAACAAAATAAAATTGAGAGAGCAGTCACTTCCTGACAGGAATATAAAAATGATCCCACAGTGTGAGTAAACCCAGTTTTAAAATCAGGAAAACTGTGTACTGCCTCATTCCCCAGAGTGACTTGGGCTTATATAGATGCTGTGCGGGAAACTGGATGAGAAACAGAACATACAACTGCAATTTCATCCAAATACACCTTGGCATTCCAGATCAGGTAAGAAAGGAGAAAAAAAAGAAGTGACCTAGCCATTTTAGAAAGAAACCCTAAAACCTAATCAGGAGTTACTATTTCTAAGATAATAAATAAGCCTTGCTGTCAATTATTACTGAAGAGTGATTTTCATGTGATTGATTTCATAGTATCTAAAAATATAATACCATAATAAGAGAAGAAGAAATTTAATTCACTGCAAGCACAGGAGCCAGAGGGCACTGATTCATAAAGATAAAGTGTTTTGCACATAAACAGAAACAAGCTCCACATGCAGCATGACAGCTAACGGTCTGAAACAACAAGCCCTGCAATGTAAAATGGTCATTGGCACCTGAATTCACAGGGCCTCCATTCGTGAGAGGGAAGGCCCTCAATGCAGTGGCCCCTATGGACATAATGCCTTTGGGCAGTCACTGGGAAATGGACTAAGCCATGGTGTGGCATGCGTAGTGAAGAGTTGTCTACTTGTTGGGACAACTGCTTGCTCAATACCTTTTAGGTAGAAGACAAGGAAAATAACCAGGCCACCATTGTCTTTACATAGCACTTTATCCTTCTCCGGGCACTACCACATTGATTGTGCTACCTGATCTTATCCTCACAGTGATCCTGGTTGGTTACTAATGTTTTTGACCATTATGTTTTGATGGAACAAAATGTTAGCAGAGGAAAACAATTTGCCAAGGGTCACTCACCAAGTTTGGTGCAGTGCCTGGACTAGAACATATCTGATATGCTTGTCACTACTCTGCGCTGCTGTCCTACGATTCCGTGGGAATGCAACCTGGTTTTCTGGAAGGGGCATATAGACAGTAGGAGGCACTGTAGAATGTGGCTGGAGGGGGTAGAACTAGACAGCCTCTTTAGACAGTCTAAAGTGTTCAGTTCTACAGGAAAGCATGACATTGGGAATACTAGCAAATTATTCTGCAGTCATAAATTCGGATACATCGAATGTATAAAACTGTAATGGACATTCCTGAGTTCAATTTTGTGCCATTTATGAAGCCTCAATAACACAACCTCGACTCAGTCCCTGTTTCTGTGAAGTAGTGATAACACATCACAGAGCTGTTCTGAGGAATAAATTAGATAACTTACCGGTATGTAATGTGCATAGCATAGAGTCTGCTGTACAATAAACGATTCAGTAAAGGGAACAGTCACTAACTAACATAAGGAAAGAAATTAAACCTGGTAGTGAGTCAGAAGGCACAATAGCCATGTTGAACATCAGCTAACAGTTAAGTCATAAGAAAATATATCTAGGGAAGCTGGAATGGCTCAGTGGGTTAGGCACTCACTTTGCAGCCCTGGGGACCAAGGATCAAATCCCGGCCCCAGTCCGTGTGGACCCATATGCTGAACTGGGGAGTTCCCCCAGTTCAGTTCTCACCAGGGTGAGACCCTGGCCCAGTTCCTGCCCTGTGCAGCCCCTCACCCACCTGTGGAATGAAACTATGTGGAAAAAACCAATGATGTTTATCTATGGAAACTGTTCTGGGCCCTCCCCCTTCTCTCTGTCTCTGACTCTGTATCTCTCTCTCTCTCTGTCAAAAACAATAAATAACTCTTAAATATATATATATATATATATATATATATATATATATATATATATATATTTAATAGGGATAAATTCATGTATTATTTGGGAGGAAGTTAAAAAAAAAGGTTTTTAACAATTCAACATATTTAAATAAGTTAACCTCAGGGTATTATGAAATCTTTCCTGAAGCTCTTTAAAAGTCTGACTTTACCTATACATTATGAGGGGGAGGGCGGAGGTGGCTCCAGCCATTTCTGTCAGAATTGAAAGGAGTGCTGCAATAGTAATGTGTGCACACACACTCACACACACACATACACTCCTTATTAATCTACCTATAATCTTTATACCACTCTTGTCATTCTATAAACTAGGTTTCCCCAAAAATCCTGGTTCCAGATTCTGGGTTTTGTATAAAGATTTATTGTTAAACTTTCTATATGTAAAAGTGTGAAATGCATCTTAAGAAAAGTCGTTTCTGGGTGTATAGATTTGGGGTATTTTAGTCAATGAGTGACCAGGAAAAGAAGCTATTTGCTAAGGAAGTGTTAAGTAGAAATGAGTAAGGAGAGTGTCATCTATATTTCAAAATATAGCTATTCTCCCATTTTCTGAATGTAATACATTTTGATGAAAAACAGACTCTCCAGTCTCCCTCGCTATGAAGTGACTTTTCTCAATTATTGACTATATGGCTTTTCTTCTCCTTGACAATTATGGAAAGTTTGACTTGACAAATGAGGCCCTTTTCAACTTTCTCACTCTAATAGCAACAGGAATGAAAAGTGTCCTAGAAACTACTGCAACTACTCTGCTGAATGTGAGAGGAGTTCCAAGTTAGCTCTCAACTATTTGTAGTGCTGTGGGTGTCAGATGATGATGATGTAAATAAGGGACCCAAATGAATCCAACTAAAGACTGCTAACTTGGCTGACTTTAAATAACTCAGTGACTTACTCATTGGAGTTAAGCATATATTTCTGGGAGGATTATGGAAAATAAATGCAGATATACTTGCACTGATGCACACTGATATTCATTCTCATAAGAGAAGTGATTTCTGGTTTAATTAATAAATGTACTAGTTATTTTGCTGAAGATACTCGTGTTATAGGGGTGGGAGTTAGAGAAGTGTTAAAGTGAAAATATTTTATAAGAAAGTATGCAACGTTATTGACAGTATTTTTGCCCACTTACTACCTTTACTCCAAACTTTGAAATCAAAAGTCTCTCATACTTTCTTAATGGTTGCAGGCACCCCAGTCTACTCCTGACAATTTATAAACTGACAAAATCTCTTCCTCTGATCAGTTAGAAAACATACAGCTAGTGTATTCAATCTTCATTAGATGTTGGAAGGCAAGGGAAATGCTATAAGAAGAAAAAATAGAATCACAGAAAGCTATCAGAGATTAGAAATCTAATCTGGAAGAGAACAAACAACCCAATAGATATAAAACTTAAGACTTCTTGATTCTGTTCTTGACAGTTTCGGGCTATTCTATCTCATGTCTTCTTTTTTGAAAGATCCTCACTGGCTTTCCAGGGTTCACTCTAGAAAGCCTGGGTCCTTCTCCTCCTTTGAGTCTCATCCCAAATACTTTCTCTTCAGAGAGCCTTTACGGATGACGTTTTCTAAAGCCTCCCCCTTCATTGTTATCTCTCTGAATATCTAATTTTATGCCTTCTTGTGTTACTGAATTTTTAATTTAAAATTGCCTTGTTTGTTTATTTTTATATTTTCTCTTTTATTTCCAATATACTGTAAGTTTTAAGAAAGTAGAACCCATGACTGCTTTGGGTAACTTGGTACCCTCAACATTTTATATGGTACCTGCTATACCGTTGTTACTCAATAAATATCTGTTTAAATTTTAAATTTTTTTCTAATTTTATTTTTTCCTGTTTTTCTTTTTTTTTAAAGATTTATTTTTATTTGAATCCCAGCTCCGGCCCAGGTGGACCCACATGCTGAACTGGGGTGTGCTTCCCGAATGCGGTGAGGCCCCCAGTTGAGTTCAAAAAAAATTTTTTTATTTTTATTGCTTTTGACAGAGAGAGAGAGAGAGAGAGAGACAGAGTCAGAGACAGAGAGAAGGGGGAGGGCCCAGAACAGTCTCCATAGTTGCACATCATTGGTTTTTCCACATAGTTTCATTCCACAGGTGGGTGCGGGGCTGCACAGGGCAGGAATTGGGCTGGGGTCTGATCCCGGTGAGAACTGAACTGGGGGCTCCCCAGTTCAGCATATGCATCCACACAGGCCAGGGCCGGGATTCAATCCTTGGTCCCTGGGGCTGCAAAGTGAGCACTTAACCCACTGAGCCATCCCGGCTTCCCCTTTTCCTATTTTCCCATCTCTATACCTTAACCAATGGTAACAACTTAGCATGACTTTCACAGACCTTTCACCATGTTCCTGTAACTATATGTAATTAAAATACAACTTTGCTTTTCTCTCCCATCTTATAAAAATGGAAATGTGCTATATGAATTAAACTTCTAAATTTTAATATATTATGGACACCTTTCAGGTCAATAGATTTAACCCTAACTACTGTTTTTTAAACTCTGTTAACATTGTAGACTATGGATATACCATTATTTATTCAACCATAGTTTTATTAGCAACTTTTTACCCTTCTTCTCTTCTCACAAACATTATAATAAATGCCTTGTAGTATTTATAATACCACCTTATATTATATCACTATTTCTTCTTTATCTCTTTAAATTTGTTTTTTTTTTTTAAATCTCCCTATTTATTTTGACTTCTGTTCTAATGAAATTGAGCATCTTTGTCTACATTTAATCACCCATTTGACTCTTGTATCTTCTACTTGCTTGTGTGTATTTTTGTCCATTCTTCTAGTGGCTTTTTTTTTTTTTTTTGGTATCAATTGATACATACTCTATGTATCTAGAAGTATTAACTTTTGATCTGTAATATGTGCTGCAAATGTTTCCTCTTTCTCCTTTGCATTTTCACTTTGTTAATGACATATTTTTTAACATAAAGTTATTTATGGACTCAAATATGCTGTTATCATATAGGTCCTATGGTTTCTGTGTTAAATTTCATGTCTACCTTCAGTTTTTTTCTCACTCTTCTGTAGCCATTATGGCTTTTGTTTACTTTCTGAAAAGTAAACTCTTCCCTTTGTGGTCATTCCATATATTATTCCTTCTCAATAGAGGACTGTTCTGCCCACTTGGTTACTTCCACTCACATTCCATGTCTCAGCATAAATATTGCAAACCTTGAAAGGTCTTTCTGACTTCCTGGTCTAAAGCAGAAACCTCTGTTCTTCTCATGCATGGTAGCCACACACATTCATCACACATGTTCCAGCTACTGCCTTAAGATTAACTGTGTGATTCTTTACTGTATGTTCATTCTCCTCTTTATAATTTAAGGTTCTTGGAGGCAATCATCAAGTGTGTTTGGTTATCTCCTTCTCCCCCAGACCTAGTACAGTTCCTGGAATATAACTATTGTTCACTATCTGTTTTTAACAGAAGGAGTGAATATCCTCAAAGAAAACTTCATAAAAAGGAATTTAAGCTAAGTTTTCAGGAATAAGTAGTATTCAGCCAAGCAGGAAGAATAAGGTCCTAAGAGCCAGGCATGAAGGGGAAACTGCTACTGGTATATGGTGTATGTGTGTGTTGTAGGTGGGAGGGTGTGAAGCAATAAAATTATAACTCTACCTTTCTTTGAGAAAATTTGAAGACAAATTTGAGTAGGTAGCTCTGGGTAGACCATGAATGATCATGAAAATAGTAGTTACATCAGTATTTTAGTAAATATCATGGCATTTTCAAGGGCTCTAACAAAACCTTATGGCTACAATGACCATGCAAAAAGTTTAGGAAGCCTGCAGATGACTAAACTGTAGACACATAGTTTACAAAGTGTAGCAAAATTAAAGAGCAGGCTCCTTCAAATGCCACGATCCTATGGCTTCCGCCAGCAATGGAGATATGTGTGTCCCTCTATTGGATTCATTGTGCCCCAAGTCACCCAGGATGTGATTGTCATTGTCTTTTCCATTTCATGTAGTGCCACCTGAGGTAGTAGCTTGTCCTAGTCTGTGTTCTCTGTCATCCAGGCACACGATGCATCTTTCTGTGTCCAGCATCCTTTCCCAAGCAATTCCTAAATTTCTGGTAAAGATAATGATCCTCTCCATTCCACTGTGCTGACGCCTACACTCCCTTCAAACATGTGCCTCGGTGCCTCAGAAAGTAGTTAGAGCAACATGTTAGACCCAGCAGTCATGTGGGTGGTAAATGATCATTGATTTCCAAATTATTTCTGCATCTCTAATTTGCTAGAAGGGCTAAGATGTGTCAGACCTGTCCTCTCTTGAGCCTTTTGTCTGACCTTCAGGAGCAAACTTCAGAATGTACAGGGTGGAGTTGGTGGGAAGGGAGGGATTTGAAACATCCAGTGCTCTTCAGTAATCTGAAAGCCACACTGTGAGTCGAAATTAGTGCATGCCATTTAAATCATTGCTTACCTTCTTTCTTGCAAGTGTGGTATTTAAACATGTACACTTGTAAGTGGTTACATCATAGTTTCTTCTGACCCACGTTGTACTGAAGCACTAAAATGGAAAAAAAAAAACACATACATTTTATTAGTATTTTTGGAGATGAGAGGAAAAACTGTGCTAATCTCAATTCACAAACACCCCAGGAGCCTACAGTTCCAATTTTCTTTTCACAGCATTAATAAAAGTGAGTACTAGAAAAGTCAAATCTTTTCCCATAAATCTGAAACTATGTTCAAGGTTAGCCTAGACTTATAATAACTTCCACATCTATTAAAACACAGTATAGAACTCTGGTCTAATGAGATCATTTAGGTAGCTCTTTTTCTTAGGTGGAGACAGAAATTTTAAATTGATTACTTTTAATTTAATCTATGATAAAACCAGAAAGACTGGTCAGAGATTCTAAAAAATATATTTGATAAATGTATCTTTTCAATGGTTTTCAAAAAGGATATCCAATGGTTTGTAAAACAGGATATCTAACAATTCAAGGTAGCAGAATTCTCTCTTTCTCTCTCTCTTTCACACACACATCATGGAGTTTTACAACACTTTGCATATACCCCTCTTGATCTGAAATGTATAGCTCATTCTTTATTTGTAATATTGGTATGTTTTACTCTTCATCATTCCTTAAAATTAGCAATCTCTTACAATTATTTTTAAAGCTTAAAAGCTGTTTTTTATTGTCAACAGAATATATAGGGAAATTCGTACTTCAGACTTGATGTAACAGAGTCATGGTTGACAATGTACCTATAGACTAATACTCTGTATTGAAATAAAACCAGCAATAAAAATTTCCTGCGGGGAAGCCGGGATGGCTCAGTGGGTTAGAGGCTCACTTTGCAGCGCCAGGGACTGAGGATCGAATCCTGGCCCCTGCCTGTGTGGACCCATATGCTGAACTGGGGAGTTCCCCCAGTTCAGTTCTCTCTCTGTCTCTGTATCTCTCTCTCTCTCTCTCTCTCTCTCTGTCAAAAAATTAATAAAAAAAAAAAAGTTTCTAATCTTTAAAAAAAAAAAAAAAAAAAAAATTCCCTGGAAATTAGTTGCACCCTGCAAAGCTAACTTTGGAAGCAACATAAATATAATAACATTATAGTGAAAGAACAGTTCATCCAAAAATACAAAATAGTTTCATAAAAATGACAATTTGAGTGATAAAAAGAACATCTGATGGCATGGTTATTGCCTTGGTGAAGTCTTCAACAGAAGCATAAGGTACCAGCATCATCCACCAAACCCTCATTGTATTTATGACAAGACTTAGGACTTTAAGCATCCTTTCTCATGCAGTGTTGCAAAAAAATAAATTAAGAGCGATTTTAGTTTTTAATAATATTTGATTTCTGTTTCCAGTCTCAGGAAGAATAACCAATGGATGCCAAACATTTCCATTGCTAAGTAAAACCTCTTTGGAAAAATTCATTAATGTTTAAACATTTACCTTTCTAAACATACAGCCATTTAGAATTTCAGTTGTGAATCATCTTGCTAAGTAAATATGGGCTTTATACTCCCTATTTGCATATACTAAGGTTATGACTAGGTGTGATCAAACAACAGCAAACCCATAAAGCTAGGCTCCTGTGCAAAGCTTAATGGCTTATTGTGTTCCTCAGATCCCCGTCTGCATAAGAAAAGTTTTTTGTTTAATTGATAAGATATTTCTTTTAATAAAGCACAGAATTTTATTCTGTGCACAACATTAGAAAGTTAAATTTTAAAGGGAGGCATGCCAATATAAAACACAAAGACTGCATTCTTATGAAATAATCACATTTTTGCCAGTAAGGACTATTTTATATTGCCCTTTGAGATTAGGAACTTGGCAGTGAGTTTTGTCACTCACTGAACATCTTGCTGAGTAATGCACCTACCAAAAGAGACAGAGCCCTGACCTTTATTTACCTGAAAGTAGGCAGGGACACACCCACTATGCTTTCTGAGAGCCACCTTCAGGGATAAGTCATGAGTTTGGAGAGGGTCGCACAGAAGAGTTAGAGAGAGTGTGATGTAGGAGGAAGAATGGAAAGGAGCATAGGGTTGATGACAGAGGGCCAAATGAGCTGTTAACACACCAGACCTGCCACAACCAGTTGTCTGTACTTACAGCCTAACATGTCTCTTAAACATGCTTGTTTATCACATGGTGTTTCTTAACCAGGCCTAAATTCGTTCCATTTGGGGGGAATGCTGTTCTTTCACAGATATAGTACCAAGAACTATAAAAAATAAAGAACATTCACCAGGACAATTTATTTTCCTGTTGTCATAGTTTAAAATAACTATCTTAGAAAATTTAAGGATATGTTAAACTTTTTAATATTTTCACTTTTTAATTTTTTTTATTCAAAGCAATAAATATATGACAAGCCACTGGGATGTGCCTTTTGCACTTACTGTGCATTTTCCACAATGAACTATTATCTGATATGAATAAATTTGTTTTGAGGTATAATGTGGAAATATGATAATACCTGTCCTAACACTGGAAAGGCTATGCCTACCTAAGTAATCACGATATTAGAGAAAGAAAAACAAGAAAGTTCATACAGCTAGCCTACAGGATTCTTGATAAATCTGGGCCAAAGCAGGCCATATGAAAGAAAAGAGACCATCAGATCTTACCAATATTTCAGAGACAGAGACAGAGAGACAGGGAGACAGAATTAAAAATCAGTTTTCATGTGTCCTTTAAGATAACACTATCTACACACAAGTCCCAGGAATGTTTCTATAACTTGGCTGAAAAGTGGCTTTTACGAAAGAGGTTCAAACTCTTGTGATAACTTTGCCCTTGCCAGTACAATCAGTAGCTTCTGAATTATTTAGGCAAAAATGCCAGCAAAAATAAAAAGCCTTGGTATTGCCGTTAAGGTGTTCGTATGTGCTTTCCTCGTGTGTAATAAACCTAGCAGTGACACTTCATTCTAGTTGACATTGAGGGGTGGGTAATATCAGGCATCCTTCAATAAATCGAGATGGTCAGAATTATGTGGTAAAAGTTTGATAAGTAAAATAATCTATTGCTATGGCATTCATAAAAATTGTGTGTAATTCGCAATGGTTTTTAACTATATGAATTGAATAATTGAAATAGAATATGTAAATGGAAGTAAACACTTAGGATATTCCATCTACTGATTTTTTTTTGCTTGTATCTTAGCCTTAAATCAAAATATGCATCTACCACCAAAGTTGAATATTGGTCTGTTTCCAGTCACAGTGAGTCATGAGTACTTAAATGCCCTGGCTTATTTTTCATGAGTCCTACTGAAGTTTTCACTTGACCTGGGCTCTTTGTGCCTCTGGGCCCAATTCATTGAGTTGGCTACATTATCTTAGTTTTACTTACAAATCAGTTAACTTTTGAACAATCAAGGACCTACTGCTAATTTGTATGGATTTTGTTCTTTTAGCTCCCCTCCTTTATTACCCTTTCACCTGTTATTTTAAGTATTCTCATCACATGTTGGGACAAAGAAAGGGTGATGAAGTAAATGTAAATTATAGTTCATTTATTCATTTTTTAGCATTACTGAGAAAAAACATGTTTGTTTTAATTATGTAAAATGTCTGATTTAGTTTATTATGGAGTGAAAGGGACTGCAAAATTTTCAAATCCACAAAATATAGGAATTGCTTATGGATTTCTCTGATTAAATTATTTTTTGCACATTGTTACAAATGTTTAAGTGCTATTTCTTTTTTTATATAAAATTTTAACCAAATTATATAAGAAAGCATATAGGTTTTTTAGCCACTTGTACTAGTATCTACATTTAAATTAATATCAAATTTTCTTGGAGTTTTCAGTGATCATCAAAATGGACCATTAATGAAAGTCAAAAAGTATAGCTACATTTATAGCTCATGAATATATTTAAATTTCTCTAGCCTTTTATTACACATCTGGGAGATATGTCCATTAATACTTTAGTAATCTTAGCACAAAAGTTAAGAAAAATATCACAGCCTTCAAAAGTATAACCACAAAAATCTCAAGTAATCAATTAGATATAGAAGAACTGCATATTCCAAACACACTTATAATAATACCTATGGTGGTTATTAATTTTTAAATGTGAATCAGGGAGAAAAAGAATAAAATGTTTCTTCATTGGGTTTTGGGATTTTTTTGTTGGTGTTGGTTATTTTTAAAAACCCATATTTAGAATTTGTATTAACATTTGGGTTACAGAGATATTTTTAGGCCTACATGTGACTGAGGCAACTTTTTAGTTAGAATTGCAAACACTGACAAATAGTTCCCTTAAAAAAAAAAAAAAAGAGGTGTTTGTCCAATGCCTCTCTGGCAAATGGAAGCATTTGAAGCGTTGTTTCTGGTCTTTGCATTCTTATTCTTGTTTTAACATAAAATTGTTGGTGTGCATGCTACCTACCTATACGGTTGTTATGAAAACATAATCAGAAATATTAGTGCAAATAAAAATACTATTAAATTCTTGGATAAGATAGTACATTTAGGGGAAGCTGGGATGGCTCAGTGGGTTAAGCACTCACTCAGTGGGTTAAGCGCCGGGGACCAAGGACCGAATCCCGGCCTGTGCGGAACCATATGCTGAATTGGGAGCTCCCCCAGTTCAGTTCACTCTCTGTATCTCTCTCTCTCTATCTCTCTCTCTCTCTCTCTCTCTCTCTCTCTCTCTCTCTCTCTGTCTCTGTCAAAAATAAATAAATAAATAAAAATATATTAAAGATAGTACATTTATGATACCAGTGCCTAACTGAGAAATAATGTACCAATATATTATATAATATCCTAAATATAGAGCATTTTAACCCTGCATTCCATTAAAACAAGTCTTGCTATCATGAGGTATATGAAGAGGGTTTTATGTCCATTCTCCCCATTCTTTTCTGACAAACAAAATGAGATAATTCTGACAATGTGTTTGAAATGAAAGCATTCCATTATGTGGGGGGGGAGGGGGAGATTTAGGTAACATTTAAATAAAATCCCTTTTCAGCTCTTGGCACACTGTGGTAAAAGAATGCTCCTTAAAATGAGCAAGTAGAAAATTGTCATTTAGTAAAAGTTAGCAGCTGAGTTAATTGACAGACTTTAGCAAAGATGACTATATTTGAAAGAGAAAGTGCCACCTTTGGTCTGTCAGGTAGTGACAGAGTTCTTGCAGTAGGTTCTATTCTTTTTGAGAGGAAATTAATGTCCTGTAATCAAATGCTGTGGATTACAGTCTTTGTCTCCTACATTTGCCACAGAAGTAACTCCAAAGCTTTTTATTCAGCAACATTACACAGGCTTTTGTAAGACAAGCAGTGACATGTTCAGCATAGAAAGGTTTAACCTGCTACCTTTGTAGCCCCAGAACACAGCAGTTTGCTGCTCTGAGACTGAAAGCTATTACTTTGTAAGTGAAGATATTTGTAAGGCTTTATTTGGGGAAGGAGAGTGACAGCAAGAAACCCACATGCAGGCAGAGGGAGTCTTGGTGATGTTTTAAAGTAGAATTACAAAGCAGTACAGTACTATGGTTGGTAAGTGATTCCTAGAAATTAAAAGGAAGTTTTGTAGAAGTATTAAAAATAATAGTGAAATAACACAATTTTAATCTTCTTGAAGTGTTTGCTTTGTGGTGTTTGGAAACACACACACACCACGTATATACATATGTATTTGATATACATGCAATCTGGTGATTATTTAAAGTTATCCTGCATAAGTTAAAAAGAATTATATTTTGAGAATTATAGCACTTTAATCCATCATATTTGAAATTTTGTTTGTTTGTTTGTTTGTTTGTTTTTTGGTATGGCAAGGGAGAGATCAGAGATTCAGAGAAAGACAGAAAACACAATCCATGGACAAAAATGATCTAGGGACAGAGATAGGATAGAATTTTAATTTTCTGTAGTCCCTATTCTTTCAAATTTTAAAAAAGTGCATTATGTAGAGGAAAAGAGTCACCCCTTTCCCTCCCCTGTTCTACGAGCTAAACCCCAGGATAGATTCCTTCCCAGCTAAGGTCAATTCAGTGCCTGACAAGGCCTTGGAAAAGACATAAATGCAACCTGTAATCCCTGTCTTATACCCAAGAAGAGCTTTTATACCCTTTATATGATTGAATAAAAGTGGGCCAGCCATTCCTTGAATTATTATCATATATTATGCACTAAATTTCAGCTCAAAACCAATCTAGATAGTCTATAAAACTGAGAAAAAATATTGTCTTGCTTTATCATCTCAAATTTAGTTTCGGTGATTACTCAACCACTATGAACAAATGGATAACATACTTATATAAACAAATAAACCTCCAACACAAAAGGAATCTGTTTTAGTTTATAAAGATGTAACTGAAATCACACTTTTATAGGCAGGCAATTAGACCATTCAAAATGCCTAGGTTATCTTATTGTTTAATATTGTAATCACTACTGTATAAGGTAATATGATTGCTTAAATCATCCTAAATTTAGCTGTCCTGATTCAGAGTCTAGTGTTAGCCCTAAGTGTTCTGTATCAACATTAATTTGATTCTTCAAGTGATACCTTTCAATATTATAAGGTAGGATCATTGTGAGTTTATTTTCCATGTTGGATTTATGGTTTTTCACCCAAAACATTTATATGGCCCTTTGGATACATGGAACTTGTTTAGAGCTGTTCTTACAAAACCTAGTTAACAAAATTGACCAATGAGAAATAAAAGATGGCAACCAGTCTCTCCCCAAGTGCTTCGATTCATAGTCCCTAGTTTTTAGTGACCACGAGGCACAAGGATTGCTGCATTTATTAATAATAACAGTATATGAGAGAGGCCCCTAAAAAATGGAACTTATTTTTAAAAATTGTATACTCTTACATGTTCATACTTCAGTCACCTTCTACGTACTCTTCATTTGATACACTATACCTATTGAGATGCTTTTGCCACTACACAAAACAGTTTTGAACTCATCGATTTTTGCTGCCTTTTAGCGTGTCTGTCATTTTTTGTTTCACCTCTTCCACATTGGCAAAACATTTCCCTTTGAGGACTTTCTTTATGGAGTGGGGGGAGTCATGCAGGGCAAGATCTGTTGAATAGGGTTGGTGGGGCATGGGGGTTATGCTGTTCTGGGTCAAAAACTGCTGAGCACTCAGCATGGTGTAGGCAGGTGCGTTGTCATGCCACACCTTGTTCATGTAAATCACCCATTGTGAAATGGGCAGACTCATTGAAAGAGCCTCAGAAAAAATTCACTGAAGCCAAATGCAACCTCTCACAACAACGCCAGCTGGTAACTGCTGCAGATGGGTTCCTAGAATGCTCACCCAGCCAGGGAAGTCTGGACTACAAAGGGCCTGCCCTCCAAAAGAAAATTTCATGTTTAGAGGAGTCCTCCCTCATAATTTTCCTAAATCAGTTGGTGCTATGCCTTAAGGCATGGAAATAGATGGTAAATGTTGCTATAGGTCTCGAGTATTCAGTGACCTCAATAATCACTTTGTGTCTTTCTCTCACTCTCCTATAGCTAACCCAACCCGAGCAGGCGGGAGAGAGCCATACCCAGGCTCAGCGGAAGTGATTCGGGAGTCCAGCAGCACCACTGGCATGGTGGTGGGAATAGTAGCCGCGGCTGCTCTCTGCATCCTCATCCTTCTCTATGCCATGTACAAGTACAGAAACCGGGATGAAGGCTCATACCATGTGGACGAGAGTCGAAATTACATCAGTAACTCAGCACAGTCCAATGGGGCTGTTGTAAAGGAGAAACAACCCAGCAGTGCTAAAAGCGCCAACAAAAATAAGAAAAACAAGGATAAAGAGTATTACGTCTGATCCCCAGATCTTAAAAGGACCCTTGTATAGAAATAGTCTTCATTTTATCTGAGACATAATATAAACTTATTTACTTTCCTTTTTATGAAGCACATACAAAAGAAGACAGGGAATGCAATCAGGAAGGAAAGACTGTTTTTAAAAAATAAAGACAAGTATCTCATGCTCTTGTTTCTCCAAAAAAGGAAAAAAAAAAAAAAAACGGGGCCAATAAATTCCCTAACATCCACAGTGTTTTCAGTTACTCTGCCTGTCTTTATGTTGCTGGAACATTTCTAAAAGACAGTAATGACTGCACGCATTCATAAAGCAAAGGAGTATTAAAACATCAAGGCACAACACAAAACCAACACAAAACACAACAAAAATACACAAAAAACTACCTATGATCCTGGATTTAGCCAAAGTGCCAGCGCTTTCCTGAGAAGTCAGTTAGTCCCATTTCCAGAGGAGACTGTCATTCCGAGTGACTCAACCTGCAAACCTTTAAGGCCCCCTGGTGCAACTGGAGCAGTGATTGGAACTTGCATTTGAAACAAAGTGCTGGCTTTTTTGAAGACTTGTGTAGGAACACATTCAAAAAGCCCCTTTCTGGTTGTGAAGGAAAAGAAAAATGTATGGCAGCCTTATTTTCAACGATGTGAAATATAAGGCACATTTCCACACTAAAATTTCAAAACAAAAACAAGAGGGCATAGATGCAATTATTGGGAAATTTTCATGCACGCTTACTATGTTATTACATATGTTTATATAAAATCCATCTCTGTGTGCTTTCTGGACCGTGGTAAGTGACGTTTTATAGCCTGTTGTATAGAAAATGCGAACTATATCTCTGCTCTTCAGCCATTTTGGTAAATTCAATGTTATAAGTGTTGCTAAGTATAGGGAGTTTTATGACATTGGAGCAACAATTATTTCAGGGTTTTCTTTTACTTCTATTTTTTTTTTTTGCCACCATTATAAATTGCCACATTTACTTACTTTTTTAAATAAAATTACAATGTAGTGTTTATTCTAAGAAAGATATGTATGAATGTATATAAAAAGATGCAGCTACTTTTTTTCTTACATGTACAGCTTTCATTCTGTTGCAATTAATTTTTAGTATTTGTGTGGAAGGTGTGAATTAGAAAGTAAAATACACACATACGTATCTTATAATCTTTTTTCTCCCCCAAGTATTCACATTTCCCATATACACTTTCTATTCAAATACACACACATGAATCCAGAAGAATCCATCAGCCATGATGGAAAACCCATCATATATAATAGCAGATATTTACTGACAAATTGACAAGCAGGAAGGAAGATAGTTGTGCCAAGGTATTGATGATAAATGGGGTGATTTGTTTCATTGAGATCATACTCTCAAGAAACCCCAAGCAAATTTGTCCCTAACAAAATGGAACCTTTTCTTATCAAATAGAATATTAATGGTATTTTGTTGTGTGAATGTGAATCATGTGGGGAGGTTACAGGAGCAGAATTGATTACTGGTATCTATACCTTAACCCTGGCTGCTGCAATTGAAATCTTCATTTCCAATATAATTATATATTTTTCCTCTGAACCTGGTGTGCATGATAAACATTTTGGAAAATAAACACATTCTCAACTAAGGAAGTATTTTCAGTAACTTGATTCTGTATTACTATTCATTTAAAAAGCAATCCTCTATCTGTTATTATTGAATATGTTTTAACTTTTCTAGTTTTACATATATATCATTAAATATAGTTTTAGTTTAACACTCATTAAATAGTAGGAAAGTATAGATTATGCACTTGTGTTTGCATATTGTTTCAATGATGTTTATAGCAATAAATGATCAGTATGAGAAGGTAATGCAAAAGAAATGAATTATTAGACTATAAGCTGATGCCTCAGTAAAAATTGGTTGCATTACTTTGAACATCTCTTAAAATGGCATTACATTTTATAGAAGAGAAGAATACCTTTACAATTAGCTTTAATCAGCAAAGGCAAAAAAAAATGCAAAACATCTTTTGTAATAGTTTAGTTGATGAGGAAAAGCCAAGAAATGGCCTGGATTTCAGACATACAGCACCTTAGAAACATGTACAACTCATAGTAGCAAATCACCACTATCTATGGTTGTCAAGTAATTGTTGTATATGAAAAGTCTTAAAGGCTTTTCATGACCCAGAAAGTAGAGGTATAAAACTAAAATTTAATATCCATTACTTGTGTTTCAATTTTTTTTTTCATTCTCCTAGCTTCAAAAAAATCATGTCTTTTTTCTCCCTCTCATTCAGTCTTACTCAGGGAAAGCCAGTGAAATAAGAAGGTAGATATAAAACCACCACTTTCCATCTTGAGGTTTAAAGAGAAATGGTTGCTTTTCCATTTGATTTACTGAACTTCAACTAGTTTCCATCTGGAAAGATTCTAAAATACAATAAAAAATAATGTATTATTATGCACTATATCTATGAAGTGTATTGTTTAGAATTAATTGTAATGTTTCTTTTCAACATAAATTGTAAAATTTCATGCAATGAGATAATCTAATATTGTCAGTAAAAATATTTCTAATGTTATTGGCCTATACAAAATCTAGCGCTTTTTTTTCCTTTTTTTCTTTCTTTTTTTTTTCCCCCTTCTTCTTTCTTTTAAAATGGAGAAAGAAAAGAGAGGAACATGAGCTAGGGAGAGAAAGATGTGAATAAAATCCCAAGTTATCTTCTTACCAAAAGTATCAGGGTTCCATGCATAGTTTGCAGTTAATCAAGGATTTCACACTACCTGGCATAAATTCGGTTACATCTCTAGACTGTAACTTTTCTGATTGAGTCTGCTTCTTTTTTTATTCATGTAATATGTTGCCTTTAAAAAACAAAAACAAATACAACAATAATATATGAGGTGATCAATCCCTAAGACATCAAAGAAAGGCCACACAACCCTCCCCTTCTAGTGCTCCGTGTGACTGGGTATCTAAGGGTTTTATTTCATTTTGTTTTTCTGTTGCAAGGCCAATTTATCCATTATTGGAAATGCTAAGCAAGTGGAATTAACTGTTTTGTTAATAAAATATTTCTTAATACAACTGGATTTATTGATTTTTTAAAAGTACATGCGGCACCGTTTGGGGGCAAAATGACACAGAACATTGCATTTTAAAGGCAAACGGGTCCTCAGACAAGCAGGGGAAGAGTACTGACTCTCCTTTTCCTGGATTTTAATATTAAGCACCTCTAAATTCATAAACTTAAAGATACAGCCACTGCAAATGTACCTTTGTTTATATTTGTTTCTGTTGTTGTACCTGAAACTACAAACCCATGGAACTAGTTGAAAACAAAGATGCTGTTTTCATAAATATGGTTTTCTCTATAAAAAGCAACATGATTCAAGTAGATTTATGATTACATTTCAAAACTATCACTTACTAGCTACAAGTTACCTAATTTCTCTGACTCCTTTTCTCTGTAAATTAAGGATAATAATACCAACCTCATAAGGTAATAAAGCTAATAAGAACTAATGTGCCTAGCACAACTAACTGCAAAGAAAAGGTAGTTATATGAATACTACTATTTTTCAAAATAATAATAAATTTGAGGAAACAAGTCAGGTTTAGCTCACAGGGGTAGACTTGCCCAAAGTTAGCTACTGAAAAGCCAAGCCAGTCCCATAGCCCTTGTTGTCTACTTTTAGACTTACATGTCTTTTCATTCTGTCACAATAATTCAAATTTTAAAATTTGAGGAGCCTAGTAACTTTTTTCATCAACTAATACACAATAGTTCCAAATCCTTTGCAAATTTTTATTCTCGGAATTTTTGTTTGATTCCAGGTGAGACCTGCTATGAAATACTTGGTTCATTTCCAGAATTACATTATAAAGAACTATCTGGGCTCAATCAGATGTTCAATCACCTTGTTTAGATTCATTCTAGGTGCTTAAGATTTCCTTGGCACTGCAACACCTACGTATTTTGATATATAAGGGTTGTTTGGAAAATATCCAGCCATGTAATATGAAAAATAGTAGTATTTCTGGCTGAATTTTTTTTCCCCAACAATCCTTGTACATGTGGCATGCGGTCCTTGAACATTCAGTGTTATTCTTAACATACTTAAAATCTCTCTTGGGAATATAGGGTGCTAACAAGAGCCTTCTGGTATCTCTGCTTTTATTCAAAGTGGTTCTAACATTTCGACATATGGTATCAATTGCTCTCCCAATTTTGCTGGTAATAAATGTGGTGGATATAGGGGTAAGATATTCACTTTTACTATAAGAAAAACATAACAAAATATGTTCAGAAACAACACAAGTTTTAAGGCATGTTAGGGAATCTTACTTTACCTCACCTTCTCCTGATTCAGTGTAAATGTATAAATGCACATTTTGCTACTTCGCAAAATCAAAAACCCAAAGATTTTGCCATAACGTCTTTCACATAATCTAATGAAATGACTTTGTGCCTAATTCTAGAAACCACCAACTTGAAACCATAATGTTATTGGGCATTGACAGTGACTCCAGCTAAGGATTTCAGTGCTTTCTGTCTTGGGGAAGTGGCATTTCCAGGCTGTCAATAAATTAAGAGTTTCTGTATGCTACATGATAATTAGCATACACAATGTTTATATTCATCACTTGGCTTTCAATTGTGACAGGACGGATAGAATGAAGAACCTTGAGCTATTAGCAGGTAGGTTTCAGATTAAATCTTCCCTGCATCACCCACAGTGGAAGTCAAATTTATCTGTGAGTTCATGTTCAAAACAGTCTTAACTTTCCCAGCTTTCTCAAGCTTTGGCCATACCATCTCCTTTGTTCTACTTTGCCCACAATATTTCAACCAAATCAGTTAAGGGTGCCTATAAATGATAACTAAATGCATAATGTTGAGGTGCTATTGAGGTGTTTATTTCATCAAGTTGGTATGGCCCAGGAGGCAGGTCCAAAATGGTGGCATAGGTGAGCTAACTCCTTCCTAACTACACATGGATGTACACCTATATTTAGAGAAATTCCTCTTGAGAGACAATGGTGATCCAATTGAGCAACTTCTGCACAACAAGCAAGAGACCACATAGAGAATGTTGGGGAAATAAAGCTCTCCTAGAGCTGAGGGAACAACCGAGGACCTCAGTAACCAGTGAGCAGCATTGTTTCTGTTACCCTTGCATGAGGTAGCAGGCAGGAGCTCCATCCAGATTCCCTGGCCCACCTACAGAGTATGGTAGCATGTCCCTACCCTCCCATCCTGAGCTACACACAGCAAAACGAGTAGGGTGCCATTCCTTGCACATAAGGGGCCCCTTAAACCAGAGGTTGATTAAGCAAGTACAGCAAGGTGCTGCTTCAGGCACTCACTGGGCTGTTTGCACATATGGGGCCCTCCTACCTGGGAAAAAGTGTATATCTAGCAAAATACTGCTGTACCTGCCTACAGGATTACTCTGTCCAGAGAAAGCACAGATAATGGGGCACTGCTGCATACACACATGCTTCTGCCCCACTTCAAGAAAGTGCGCAGTGAGCCAAACTTTGTGGAACCCACGTGTAGGACTTCCCTAACCAGATAGATTGCAGAACTAGCAAAGAATGGTTATGCATGCAGGCAAGAAAGCCCCACCCAGAGGAAGGGTATAGCTAGTGGAGTATTGCGATATGGTCAGGCAGAGCAGCCCCACATGGACCATGCTCTGATGCAGGACAATTAAAGCAACAGGGCACGCATACAGGGCTGCCAGGTATAGAGCAGGGCATAGTTGACCATACAAGAAGCTGCACTCCTCAGGGAGGGTATAGAACTAATGAAGTATGGCTGTGCAAGCACACAAGACGGCCCTACCAGGGGAAAGGGTAGAGCTGGTGAGTTATTGAGATGTAAGCTTGAGGACCAGCCCAGGTCAGACTTTCCTCTGATAACAGATAGTTAAAGCAACATGGTGTGCCAAGAGTAGAGCGCCATCTAAACCAGGCTGCCTTACCTAGAACTCATGCCTTCAGGTCATACCACACACCAGGCATCACAATTGCCTGGCCTAACTACAACTGGCCTACCCAAACTATCCAACACACAGTCCACACAGAGACCACTGTTTCAAGATGAGGAAAGAGAGCTATGAGAGCTATTCCATCTAACTCATAAAGGAAACACAGAAAGTCAAACAAAATGGAGAGACAAGAGAGTATGGCCTAAATGAAGAAATAAAAAAAACCTGGAGAAAATCTCTAATGAAATGGAGAAAAGTAATATGCTTGATAATGAATTCAAAGAATCATAAAGATGCTCAACATACTTGAGAGTAAAATACTGAAACTCAGTACTTTAACAAAGAGTATAAAAATGTAATAAAATTAATCAGGGATGAAGAATACAACAAATGAAGACATTAGACAAAATCAATAGCATATTAATTAATACAGAAGAACACAGTGTAGCGACTAGGAAGACAGAAAAATGGAAAGAAAAATAAAACAAAAAGATGTTTTACAAAGAGACATTCAAGTCAAAGGAGCACAGAGAGTTCCAAACAAGAGGAACCCCAAAAAGACCCACACAAAGGCATACTGTAATTAAATGGCAAAGTTAAGGATAAAGAGAATCTTAAAGACAGCAAGAATAAAACAACTAGTCACATACAAGGGAAGGCTATCAGCTGATTTCTCAGAAGCAATTTTACAGGCCCGAGGGGAGTGGTAGGAAATATTTAAAGTGCTGAAAGAAAGGAATATACAACTCAGAATATTATTGCCAGCTAGGTTATTCAGAATTAGAGAGATAAAGAGTCTCCCAGATAAATTAAAACTAAAGGAGTTCACAACCACTAATCCAGTCTTACAAGAAATGTTAGAGCAGGGGTGGCGAACCTATGGCACGCGTGCCCAAAGTGGAACGCAGAGCAATTATTTCAGCATGTGGAGCTGTGAATACCATTTGAAAAAATATTGTTTATGCTCTTATAGACATAAAAATAATCGATAACTCTATCTCACTCAATGGGTTGGCACGCGAGTCGAGAGAGTATACTCTTATTTCATAATCTTTGGCACTCAATCTCCAAAAGGTTCACCACCCCTGTGTTAGAGGGTCTTTTTTAGAAAGGGCCATAAACAAAAATAAGAAAATAGAGACACTGGGGAAAGCTGGGATGGCGCAGTGGGTTAAGTGCTC
Organism: Craseonycteris thonglongyai; assembly: GCA_004027555.1. Classification (NCBI taxonomy): domain Eukaryota; kingdom Metazoa; phylum Chordata; class Mammalia; order Chiroptera; family Craseonycteridae; genus Craseonycteris; species Craseonycteris thonglongyai. Next base: position 30,283 of record PVKE010005819.1, read on the forward strand.
ACTTTGCAGCTCCGGGGACCGAGGATCGAATCCCAGCCCCAGCCCCAGCCTGTGCGGACCCATATGCTGAACTGGGGAGTGTCCCCAGTTCAGTTCTCACTGGGGTGACACCCTAGCCCAGTTTCTGCCCTGTGGAGCCCCACTCCAACCTATGGAATGAAACTATGTGGAAAAAACAATGATGTACAACTACGGAGACTGTTTGGGGCCCTCCCCCTTCTCTCTGTCTCTGTATCTCTCTCTCTGTCTCTCTGTCAAAAACAATAAAAATAATCTTTAAAAAAAAGAAAGAACATAGAGACACTGGTAAACACAAATATACAATAATTATAGTGAATTAACCATTTAAAAACTAATATGAAAGTTAAAGATAATAGTAGCAAAATTAACTATAAATACAACAAATAATCAGGGGATACTCAATAAGAAAGACATAGAACATGTAGTGAATTGAACTTAAATATGTACCAGTTTAAAATTGACTGCTATAGATATTATGAGATATGAGTATATATGAGCCTCATGGTAATCATAAGCCAAAAACACACACACACAAATGAAGGTAAAGTAGTCCAGCTGAAACACTAAAAGTATACCAGCAAATCAAAAGGAAAGAGATCAAAAGAAGAAGAAACAAAAAAATAATAATAGAAATGGAAGAATATACCAAGAGTTTGGATTGGAAGGATTCATGTTACGTATTAAAATGACCATATTACCTGAAACAACCTACATAATCAATGCAGTCTCTATCAAAATACCAATGGCATTCTTTCCAGAACTAGAACAAATAATTCTAAAATTTATATGGAACCAGAAAAGACCCTAAATAGCCAAAGAAATTTTGAGAAAGTAGAAGTTGGAAGTATCATGCTACTTGAAATCAGTCTATACTACAAAGCTATAGTTAAAACAGCATTATACTCAAATACAAAAAAACAAAAACAAACAAAAACAGATACATAGACAGTGGAATAGCCTAGGGAGCCCAGAAATAAACCTATGCTTATATGGTCAATTACTCTATGACAAAGGAAGCAAGAATATATAATGGGTTAAAGACAGTTTTTTAAATAAATGCTGTTGGGAAAATTGGGCAGACACATGTAAAAAAACCCAAAAAAACAGAACCTAGACCACTTTTGTATACCATATACAAAAATAAACTCAAAAGAGATTAAAGATCTATTTAATCTATTTAATATAAGACCTGAACCATAAAACTTCTAGAAGAAAACATAGGCAGTAAACTCTTTGATGTTGCTCTGAGCTATACTGTATTATTTTTGGATTTGTCTCTTTGGGAAAGGCAACAAAAAAAATAATTAATTAATTAAACAAATGGGACTGCATCAAACTAAAAAGGTTTTGAATAGCAACCATCATAAAAACAAAAAAACAACATACCTAATAGGAGAAGATATTTGCCAATGATATATCAAGTAAGGGATTAATATCCCAAATATATAAGAAACTCATACAACTTACCACCAGAAACATCAAACAATCTGATTTTTTAAAAAGGGGTGGGGGGGTGGGGAGCAGGGGACCTTCATAGACAGTTTTCAAAAGAGGGCATAAAGATAGCCGACAGGACTATGAAAATATGTCCAATATTACTAATCATCAGGGAAATGCACATAAAAATCACATTGAGATATCACCTCACACCTGTGACACTAGTTATTATCAACAAAGCAAGAAACAAGTGTTGGTGGGGTATTCACAATTGGTGGGACTGTAAAATGGTGCAGTCACTATGGGAAACAGTATAGAGATTCCTTAAAAATATTGAACTAGAACTATCATCTGACCCAGCAATTTCACTTCTGGGTATTTATCCAAAACAATTAAAAAAAATGCAAAGATATATGTATCCCTATGTTCACTGTAACATTATGTACTATAGCCAAGATAGGAAAGCACCCAAAGGTCCATTAATAGACAATAGAATAGAGAGGCGATACATATATACAGTGGAATATTACTCAGACATAAACAAGAATGAAATCTTATGGTCTGCAACATGAACGGACCCAGATGTTATATGCTAAGTGAAGTAAGTCAGACAGAGAAAGACAAATACCACATGATCTCATCTATATGTGGAATCTAAAAAGCAAAAAACGAAGACAACAAAAATCAATTCATAGATACAGAGAACAAATTGATGCTCATCAGATAAGAAGAGGTTTGGGGGCAGGAAAGCATAAAAAGTGAAAGGGATTAAGAAGTAGAAATTGCCAGTTATAAAAATAGTCATGAGGGAGTAAAGTACAGTATAGGGAATATAGTGAATAATTTTGTAATAACTATGTATAATGTCAGTTGAGTACTAGACTTATATGGGTGATCACTTCTAAAGGTATATAAATGTCGAATCTATATGATGTATACCTGAAGGTAATACAATATTATATGTCAAATGTAATTTAAAAATAAAATTAAAAATTAAAAAATACACACACACACACACACACACACTTCAGGACTCTATATTAGCAGAGCAGAGCAAATAGGATAGGAGAAATACACTCCACTGTAACCAGTCCTTGGGCTTTCTGAAGCAGGAAGAGCAGTGCATCCATCACTGAATATAAATATTTGTTGAACACTCCCACGGAATTGGAACTTGGACTTAAGAAGCAATAAAATGAGCAATACTGGGAAAGGTGGAGTCTGGAAATCCCAGTATTTCCATAAACTGAGGAAAATACCAGGTGTCAGAACATAGAGTTGAGGAAAGGAGTGAACAATTTCACAGAGGGATCACAGGGATAAGTGACCAAACATCGCTGTGAAGATAGATGAGTTACTGAATAGCACAAGCAAAACAGGGATACTACTAGTCAACAGACGAACCAGGCAAAGATCTACAGCAATCTGCTACTCAGGCAAAACAAACAAATCAAAATGAGCCAATTTGGAAGGCTATTTATAGACACTGAAGAAGAATGGTGTGTGTGTGTGTGTGTGTGTTACAAAAACCTAGAAACACATCTCAGGAGTGTGATGAGATGTAGACATGTTTATTCATAAAAGTATCTCTTATGCAAAATATTGTATTTACTTGAAAAGCATTATTAGGAAAAGAACTCTGAAGCTAAAGGCATCAATAGTGGCCAAGATTTTAGGGAAAGGTATGAGTCCAATTCTAACTGAGGCAAAAGAGCAGCAAGAAAACAAAAAGAATTTGAAAGAAGGAGGATGGTAAGGAAGTGGGGGGAATGAATGATATGCAGAACTTAATTCAAAATCTTTTCCACAAATGCTTCCATAAATCTGCAGCAAAATTAATATTCTCATGAGGTGTAGATGTAAATAGATATTTTAAATCAAATCCAATAAAGAGCTGAGTGGATCAAATTCAGTATAAGGCTGAGTATCAAATTTGGGTGGAAGCACAATGGACCCAAGACAAGATAAAAAGATGTGAAAGCTGGAAATGGGCAACCAAGAGAAAATAAATGCTAGTGATTTTTAAACAATGTAGAAAATAACTTTGGTCTATTGTCTGTTGTGGAGCTGATATGCAAATTAAGTCATTTAGATCTACAGAGAGATAGAAGGCATTAGCTAAAACCTAATTTGCACAGGGAAACAGAAGAAAAGCCTATACTACCTGGAAAACTCAAGTGTCAAGATTAATACCAGACCTTCAGCAAGAATGATGTTAGATTGCTATGATGAACCATCTGGATCTGACATTTTTCATGTATTCCATGCTTATACACAAAAATTGTTCACAGCCAGAAGTTAGTTTGAGCTCATAAGAGCAGAGTGGAATGGTTGGATGTGTTAAGATTAAAATACTTCAGGCAAGGAGTAAATTCATAACAAACGTATGTCCCAATGAGTATGAGGAATCAGCTTAAATGCCAAATATTGCCTAAAAAGACATTAGAGCCTCAGGTTCATAATAATGTCTACATACATAGAGTATGGATTATTTTGAACGTTAGCCTCATGAGGTTTTGCAAAAGTTTAATTATGTTTGTGTTGCAATCAAGTCTTTACATATGAACCAGGTGAAGGCATTAAAGAGAAATTGTGGAGGAATACACAGTGAAAATAAAATTAAAAAAATCCGAAAAGATAGAGATAGAGAATGATGGGAGGTGATTGAAAGAGGTCTGGTGGAAAGACACAAGCCAAGTCGACTGCAATATCCAGCAATCCAGCCAGAGGATTAGTTTTCTCACGATTTAGTTTAGCCACCCTTTCAAATCCTAGCATGCTTTTCCCAAGTGCTACAAATGACCTTTACAGTGGCTAGGTTGAAAATCGTGGGGAAAATAAACAGTAGGGCTTAATTAAAATCACATTCTTTTTAATCAAAAGATTTTTTTACTCACCAGAAATCTTGCCCTGTGTCATAAGAAAAACAGGAAAAGTAAGGCAGCCTTCCTTTATGTAGAATTTGTCATTACCAAACAGATGTTTCTCGTCCCTTCTCTTCCCTTCCATTGAATCTTGATCATATCATTTTTTTTTCAATCTGACACTGAGGAATGTGTTCTTCACTCAGACATTAACATGGAACTCCTGAAAGTTCTAGCCTTCAACCTATGTCTTCTCACACTATACTGTGTCTTAGGAAAAGCAGAATATCAAAAGTTAAGACTGCATAGTTCAGAGCCAGTCTGTCTGGGCCCAGATCCTTACTCTGCCACATACATAGAAGTATGACCTCTGGCAAGTAATGCCTTGCTTTGAACCACACTTTATAAAATGGTGACAATTGTACCTTCCTCTCAGGGTTGTGTAAATATAAATGATGACATGTGCCTATAACAAGGTCTAGCACATTGCACTATTAACTCTTTGGCATTATTATGATGATGCTTAGAAAAAAAAATCACATCTGTTTCTGCATCTGCAAATTCTTGCAACCATGAATTTGGAGGTTTTTCCTCAATTATGTTTCTCCTAATTTCTTCAGCTGTAACCTCACCCCTGCGCTGTTAAATTCCTGTTGGATATTGCCGCTGGACTATTCTGAGAATACCTCCAGTTAACATACCCCAAACTGAAATCTTCATATTTTTACTTAGATTATTTCTTTTATTCTGTTCTGTGGTTTTAAAATGATATCATAGTTCTTCTAGTCATCCAATCTTAAAACCTCTTGGCAAAGTTAAATTGCTTATTCTTCAAGTTTCATATCTCATTTGTCTCCAAGTTCCAGCTATCATTTCCAGATATGCCCCTTAAATGTGTCTGCTTTCATCCCACTTTCTTTTCACTACCTGAGTTCAGACACTCATGACTGTTTATTTGAATTCCTGCCATAGCCTGTTAGCTGGCTACCTGTTAGCTGGTAGGTAGCTCTCTACCTCTATTCTCTTGTGTTTTCAACATATCTCCTATATGAGCAGCAAATCGTCATGTTAAAACTCTATCTGCCCTAATCACTCTCTTTCTCAAATTACCTTCAACTTATCACACACTTTCAGAGTACTTTAAAGCTCCTTAGGTGGATTTTCAAGATGCTTTATAATGTTACCACAAAGCCTGTCTCCACATTGTGTTTCATGACAACAGAAGCTTTCTCTGCTCCAGTCATGTCTACAGCTCAGAGCTGCCCAAGCACGCCTAATTCTCTTACCACCACATTTTGCTGACTAGAATATATTTCTTCCTTATCTCAGTTTATCAAAGTTTTGCTCAATATTTAAGATTCAATCCAAATTTCTTTTCTGCATGAATATATTTGATTGCCCTCCCCACTTAATTAGGTTTGGCATTTCTTTCCTCTCTCCAACACTAGCACCAGTTTAGGATTGCTAAAAACGGCCACACTATATACCCATGAGTACCTACTGTATATACTTTAGACTTGGCTGGATAACTTAGAAATATTATTTATATTACTTACAGTTGCAGTTTGTTTTTGCTTCAATTTACATACAAGAAATATGAAGACGAGAAGGTAAGAATGTAGTCCAGGTTCCTAGCATTAGCCAGAAACAAGGAGACACAAAAATATGTGCATCTCTTAAAGCCGTGCTCATTTCATTCTCATGTATTTCAGTGTTCTTTGAAGAACTGCCTAGCAGAAACACCTTGAGGTGCATACTGAAACGTAAATTTCTAGTCACAGGACCACTGGGAAAGAGATCAGAAATCTGCATTTATAATAATTTCCCCAGGTAATTCTCATGCACTGGCAATTTTCAAAACAGTGCCATGGGTCATACAACCTCTCTTTTATTAATTCAATTACTGTATATATTAAATTATTGGTAAGCTTGTTTCTTGAAGGCAAGAATCATGCTTCATTTTTCTCTGTATCTGTCACAGTTCATACCACAGTGCCTTACACATAATATATACTCAGTATGTTTTAGTTAAATCATTACCAATTTTTGTGTTTCATCATAGCAAAAATTGTTATGAATCTGCTAAGTCGGTAATATGAGGGCTGTCCAGAAAGTATCCAGCCATGTAATATGAAAAGTAGATGCATTTATGGCTGGATTTTTTCCCGGATAGCCCTCTTATAGTTTCTTATATGGTAAGAATGGAAAATATTTGTAAGCTTTGATTTAACATACATTCACACACACACACACACACACACACGTATTGCAGACCATTAAGAAGAATGCAGAAAAATTGAATTCTTAAGTATTTATTTATTTATTTATTTATTTTTAATTGTTTTTGACAGAGAGAGAGAGATACAGAGACAGAGAGAGAACTGAACTGGGGGCACTCCCCAGTTGAGCACATGGGTCCACACAGGCCAGGGCCGGGATTCGATCCTGGGTCCTCGGTGCTGCAAAGTGAGTGCTTAACCCACTGAGCCATCTGGCTTCCCTTAAGTATTTTTAAGTATATTTAAATACTTCTTCAATGTATGCTTTATATATTTTAAGAAAATTACATATATATGTACATATATATACACATACTTGTATATATATATAAGTATATACGTATATGTGTATATATACACACACATTTGTAAAAGTTAAAACAGCAATAATTTTTATCAATTTTTATTTGATGCAGGATTTGATGTTACCATTATTTAAGTGCACCTGTCTGTATAATTACCCTTTCTTTGCAAAATTATTTCCAAGTTCTAGTGGGGCTACCAAATATAAGTACTATCACCCTCTTTCAAGAAGAATGACAGAAGCGTAGAATTGAAGCAAACTCACCTCACTTCCAAATGGGATTTCACTATTTTGTTGAGTTTATTTGGTGATGTCAAAAAGTTCTGTACAACATTTGTTAGAAGGACTTCTCACATATAAAAAATGCCTAAGTGAACAAAAAGAATAAATACCAAAAAATGTTCTCCACAAGTGTTGTCAGTACAGGGAGACGCTTGCAACGCTGCCCCTTGAGGTTCTACAAACTCATGAGTATTTCTCTATGTTTCCAGCTAATATTACCAATGCTGATTCCAAAGGGATAAGCAATATGATTCACCTTTGAACCATAATTCAAGAATAATTATTATTTTTCTTCATTATTTTTACACACCTAGGAGATACTCTATCCACTAATGGTAGGGAAAACACACTATAGAAGTAACAAATGGGGATTCTTTAAGTAAAATATGATAGATTCAATAACTTATTATCTTCTCTGTCTCTGAAGAACCTATTATAAGGACAATAAAAGGATTAAGGCATAAAAGTAAAAGAACAAAAATAACAGAAAAGGAGATGACAGCAAAATATTTTTGAAAATGATAGAGGAGAAAGACAAGTGGCAATTGACTTAGCAGATGAACATATCCAAGACTCAGGCTGGCAGTGAAAAAAAGAGGTAGCATGAATTGTCCAAAGGCTCCAAAATATTCAGAGACTATTCATTGTAATTACTTCTGAAAGTAGGAACAAAGGAGATAAAAACAGTGGGTTGATCAAAGTCTAAGAAAACAGAGTCCCAGCTCTTCCAATAGCCTGCACCGCAGACTAACAATTCCAGTTCAACCTCAGCAAAAAACCAGAGGAATATGCTCTCAGAAAAGATAATGCAAGATGGACCCATGTTTTGTACCATAGCAAAAAATTAACTTAAAGTGGATAACAACCTAAATATAAAACTCAAGCCATAAAACTGTTAGAAGAAGATATGGGGATAAATACTCATGACCTTGGATTTGGCAATTGGTTCTTAGATTGACACCAAATGCAGGAGCAATAAAAGATAAAATAGGTAAACTGGATTTTATTAAAATTAAAAACTTGTGTGCATCAAAGGACTTTAATCAAAAAAATGAAGACAACATATAAAATAAAATTAAACAATTTGCAAATCATATATATATGGTTATATCAGGTTTGTATCTAGAATATAAAAAGCATAGTTAACTTAGCAACAAAACAAAAGAAAACCTAATTTAGAAATAGGCAAAGGATTTAAATAAACATTTCTCCAAAGCAGATATATAAATGGCTCACAAGCACATGAAAAACTGCTCAGTTTTTCATTATTTATTAAGGAAATGCATATCAAAACCAAAATGGATACGACTTCACACCTATTAGGATGTCTATAATTAAAAAGAAAAACACAAACAAATGTTGGCAAGGATATGGAAAATTGAAACCCACACACATTGCTGGTGGGAGGGGCAAATGGTGAGTGACTCCTTAATGGATACACGATTTCCTTTGGGGATGATGAAAATGTTTTGAAACTATATTGAGGTGGTGATTACACAAAACTGTAAATGTACTAAATACCACAGAATTGTTAACTTTAAAATGATTACTTTTATGATATGTGAATATCACCTCAATAATTAAAAATATACATATATTTTAAAGAGATAATGCTGAATATTCCTGGACAGAAAGACACCAGGCACAACTGTGGTTTGCTGTACCACTGTGAACACAGAAAAATTGTGCAGCCAGATCATCCTTAGTAAAGTCCTCAGCTGATCCTATTCACAGGCTTGTAACTTACCATAAATTTTTATGCTTAAAGATGAGCCAAAAGCAATGAATAATTAAACATATGGGGAAAGTTTTTGACATGAAAAAATAGGAACCAAAACACAGGAAAAGAAGGGGGAAAAGGAAGTTGAAAAAATATAGACCATAGGGGGAATGACAAATAACACAAAATATCCCTGAAAAACAAAAAGAGAACTCAACAATAAGAATAGGATTTAAAAACAGGTGAAATCGACAGAGCTTTGGTAACAAAGTACCTCAAAAGATAGATAGAATTCTCAACAGCAGTGTTAGAAAATAAAATTGAGTAAAATATCAAGTAAATATATAAAATTTAAAAGAAATAGAATAGGAAAAATAAATGATCTGAGAAGTAAGAATTAAAAAGATAAATGAGAAAATAGAGGGGAATAAGTAATGGATGACTCACTTAAACATGTATGTATTTTTCAGAATTGAATTCTTTGACTCTCTTGTGTACCCATTCCAATCAAGTTTTCCCATCCTATCAAAGCAGTTCTTGTCCAAGTCACCTGTCATCTCCAAGTTGCTATAATCACTGTCTACTTCTCAGTCCTTACCATACTGTACTTCTTTGTATCATTTGCCACAGTTGCCACAGTTGCTTACTTTCTCCATCCCAAAGTACTTCGATCATTTGACATCCAGGAAACCACTCTCTAGATTCTTCTAATACCTGATTTAGGGGCTCCATCTTGCTCTGGTTTTTTTTCATGTCATACAGTCTGGATTACACCTGGGCAGCTTCTAGAACTCCTTTTCTCTATTGATACTCTGTTGATTGTTTCAATCAATTCCATGATTTTACATACCATTCCTGTACTGATGATTTGCAAATGTACAGCTTTAATCCAGAACTCTAACATGAATTACATCCTATATTTAATTTTCTATTCAACACTACCCCCTCCCCCCCAAAAAAAAAAAATCTAAAAGAAATTTCAAACCTTTAATTTCTGAAACTGCACTTAAAATGTTAACCCTCAAACTTGTTCCTACTCCAGGCTTTTCTATCTCGATAAATGGTAGTATAATTGCATTCTTTCAGTTACTTGAGCCAAAAGTTTTGCTGTTATTTTATTCATTTTATCTCACATTTAAGATTCAACCCATTGGCAATTCATATCAGATCTCCCTTAAGAATATGTCCAGAATTTAACCATTTATTTTCTCCAATTCTACTCCTGTGATTCAAGTTACCATATTGCTCACCTGGATTATTGTAATATAGCCTCTTGTTTTACCTCATTCCTACCAGTCTTGTCCTGCTACAGTACATCCTCTACAAAGAAATCTAAGGAACCCTTTAAAATGTAAGCCACAGGGAATGTTGGGATAGCTCAGTAGTTGAGCATTTGCCTCACAATCTCAAGGTCCAGGGTTTGATTCCCAGCCCCAGCCCCTGCAATCCCATATGCTGAACTGCAAGCACAACTAGTAACTGCCAGGACGGCTCAGTGGCAAAGGTTCCCGTCTCCCATTTGGGAGGTCCCAGGTTCAGTTCCTGCATATGTGGTCCCACATCCACTGTGTGGAATACAACCATGTCACACCTAGTGATGTACAACTATGGAGACTGCCCTATGCCCTATCCCCTACCCCACCCTCTCTTTCTCTCACCTTCTCTCAAACAATAAAATTAATTTCATAAAAAATATATAAACCAGATCATGCAATTTCTATGTTAAGAAATCTCTAGCTTATTTACATCTCACTCAGAACAAAAGCCAATGGATTTATAAGGATCTCTAAGACACCACATCATCACACTTTCTGCTGTTCTTCTGCACCTTGCTGAATCCATGGTACCACATCAACTTTCTGAGCTTCCTCATATATGTCCAGTGTATCCTTCCTTGGCGTCTTTGCTCTCGCTCCTCACTTCTTTCATGTATTTTCTTAAATGTTATCTCATCAAGGAGGCCTTCACTAACAATTCTATATATGTTTCTTTGAAAAATAATGACTGATTATCATATTGAAATGAGTTATAAAATAATAGAAATTCAAGCAACACTTAAATGTGCCAAGAAGAAAGAAAATATTACTCCAAATACCACCATACATAAAAAATTAAATAATCAGCTTCCTGGGCATCCGCCCTATGTATTTTGGGTGACTAGAATGCTATTTCTGGTTAAAATTATTACATTCTATTTTATTTTAATAAAATAAGAAAGTGAAGTGAAACTGAGCAAATTGTTAAACAGGGCATAAATGTTCCTTTACCACAATAGCTGCTATTATTTCAAAGCACCAAAAATGATTAAACAGCTTATGAAAACTATTATACAGATGAAGTTTTACCTTTAATACATTTCCAACTTAGCGGTCTCAATATAGTCCTGGTTCTGATGGTGTAAGTATTCTTATTTTGCATTACCTCCAATGTTTTATGAGTTATATAATCAATTTTGTATTATCAGTTTTTAATATTTAGATTCCATTCTATAACTATAATTCTTATGGCTCTTTAAGTTATAACTCAATGTTTAAATAGATGCAATGTTTACTATCACTTATGCAGTTTTCCATTACTGATTTTTATTTCTATATATTTTTTAATGGGTTGGATTTTTCTTAATATTTTTTTAATAAAGAAGCATGGTTGTTACGTTCTTCAGGTTATTTTATGTTTGAAAATTTTTCTCAGTTGCCTTTGTATTGGAATGATATATTTGCTGAGTATTTTCTTTTTTGGATTACACTTTATTTTCCATAAACTAAACAGATGTTTCTCCATTACTTTATGCTACTGAATGTGGTGGATGACTCATCTAAATTCAATTAAATTCCTCCTTTTTTCTTTTTTTAATATAGGCATGTCCAACCTGTGGCCCAGGACAGCTTTGAATGAGGCCCAACAAAACCTCTTAAAACATAATGAGATTTGTTTGTGACCTTTCCTTTTTTTTTTTTTCTCATCAGCTATCATTAATATTAGTGCATTTTATGTCAATTCTTCTTCCAAAGTGGCCCAAGGAAGCCAAAAGTTTGGACGCCACTGTTCTACTATTTCTACCTAGAAGACTAAAGATTTGTTCATGGTATCTTAACTAGAATATACATTAATGCCAATTATTATGTCTCTCTTTTTTTTTTTTTCCTGTGTTAGACTGTGTCCTTTCAACATTAACTTCTCAGCTTGTTTCCTTTCAGGGAAACCTCATATAGTATTTTTTAAATAGTATTTTGTTCCATCCATTGGATTTTCCACTCCAGAGACATAAGCTATAATGACACTGGAATTTTACTGGCTTTTTTCCATACCTATTACATTTTCTCCAATTTGTTTCTTTATTGGTTATTTTCCTCAGCATTCTTTGTGATTATCTGAAATCTTTTATATATGCTACTAATGTTACTTCAGATCTATCTATTTTGTTATTTGTTTTCAGTTTACTTATAAATTTGACTCTTTTTTTTATTTTTTAGTTTTATTTTGTTTTTGACAGAGAGACAGGGACAAAGAGAGAGAGAGAGAGAGAAAGGAGATGGCCCAGAGCAGTTTCCACAGTTGTACATCACCAGTTTTCAATACAGTTTCATTCCACACAGGTGGGCAGGGGGCTGTGCAGGGCAGGAACCTGGTGGGGGCCTCCCACATGGGAGGCATGCCCCTGAGAGTTGGGGGTTGAACCAGGGGCCTTGTACATGAAAAGCTTGCCCCAGCGAGAACCAAACTGGGGGCCTCTCACATGGGAAGTACACCCCAGTTCAGAACATGGGCTTGCACGGGCCAGGGCTGGGACTTGATTCTCGGACCCCAGGGCTGCAAAGCTAGTACTTAACCCTTTGAGCCATCCTGCATCCCCTGAATTTGACTTTTCAATTTGCTTTCTTAGCTCTGTAATTTTCTTTGTAAGCTCATTCTAAAGTGAATTTTTCATCTTACCAACTTAATATGTTTACTAACTTGTTCAACAGCAAGGAGAATTCATGGAGTAATATCTTACACATCTTAGGGGTGTTATATTTCACATTGTGTTATTCTCCAGATGGCAGTTACTACATTTTTTTCTTTTTTCTTCATGTAGAAAATAGCAGCTACCTCCTAATATTAATTCTCCCATTTTTCCTAAATAATAAATAAAAACCTAAATTAAGGCACATGGCTGCTTGAATTAAAGGTTATATTTCAGCCTCTTTGGAGTTAAGTAGGTTTACCAGATCATGTTTCGGCCACCTTGATATAATTATGTGTCTTTGACTTATGTAAAGTATTTTTTTAGAAGTAGAATATGATTTCTTTTCCTCCATTTTCCTAATGCCTGAAGGGTGAATACATGGCTATAACGTGTGTGGCCATTTTGAAGCCCTAATCACTATTGAAATCCTGAATGAAATTATACTTTAGTAGCCCCAAAAAAACCTGAACATTTATCTACAGACTCAACATAAGAGAAATAAATCTCGCTTAAGCCACTGTTATCTTGAAGTTTGTTTTGACTGCAACTGAAACTAATCCTAACTGATAATCTTCCTCCATTTTTTCTTTCCTATCTCTTTCCTTATGCCTCTCTCCAGTGTCTCTCCTTTCTGGTCACATCTCTGCATAAATTTTCCTCAGTATACTCTTGATTTTTCCTCATTTTACTTTTGCTTCACAGATCTGTTCTGTTTTGTGTTAGTCATCTTGTTCTGTGGGTGACGTCTTCATTATTCCCCTAAGAGATCTCTTTGGTTCCGCTCTGAGCTACAGTCTGTGAGCAGAATTTAGTGTTCTGTCCATTCCACCGAAGCCTGAAAACTATAGCATGTGTGTCAAAGTGGGGACATCTGAAGCAGTGTGCCACCTGGAAGATGGAGAGAAAGGACACAGCATTTGCTTACTCTACTACTTGCTAACAATGTGATCATAGGTAAATTATTTCCCTTTTCCAAAAGATTTTATTTTATTGTTTGAGAGAAGGTGAGAGGGAGACAAAGAGAGAGAGAAAGGGAAAGGGCCCAGTGCAGTTTCCACAGTTGTACATCATTAGTTGTGACACGGTTTCATTCTACACAGATGCATGTGAGGCTGCACGGGGTGGGAACTGAACTGGTGCCTCCATCATGGGAGGTGAAATCCTTCACCACTGAGCCATCCTGAAAGTTGCCAGTTGTGCTGCAGTTTAGCATCTGGGGTCGCACAGGCCAGGGCCAGGACGGGAACCCTAGTAAGCACTCAACTGCTGAACTATCCCAGCATCCTAATTTAATTTTTCTATATCTCAGTTTCCCCATTTGTAAAGAGGGATAAAATTAATACCTACCTCCCATTGTTATGTGGACCAAATAAGACAATAAAACTAAAGGATTTTGAACTTGATGTACTTAGACTATTATAAAGAATACACTCATCATTATCATCATTGTCATCATACATGAACTCTGATGTTTCTTCTTAGGTTTTGATAAATGTGTACAATGAGTACACTCTACCTAATCAAAGGTGCATCATTTTATTAATACAAGGAGAGGCACCCCTGATTTTTAAAGTTTTCTATCAATCTAATGTGGAGTAAAATTTTGAACTTCTGAAGACAAATCATGAAATCTCAATGACAGTGCCTAGGGCAGAGTCTTTTATTGAATTGTATTTGTATATTATTTGTTTATATCACAGACCCTGGAATCATTCTAGTCTCCTTGTTCCTGGTTCCAGTTGGGTAATAATCTTGAAAAGTGGAAGCTTCTGCAAATCTACAGAAGTCTCAACAGTAGGAGAAAATATGCAAATATTTTATAAACTATGGGCAACTATTATGATTTTTGAGGTTCATACCTTCTTTCTGCTTTCATAACACTTTACAAACTCTACATCACAGAGCTATAATACTGACTTCTTTATATGTTTTCCATCATAAGTCTCAAAGAACTTCTATCATCTCTCCCTGCATCTCAAGGTTATTAATCTTATTGCACACTACGGACTTGGGAATCACAGAGGTTAGGAGCAGAGTGAGAACAGGAGAAACTGGGTCTCCATACCCTTAGCCCAGCTCAGTGACCCATACAATCACAGTTTAATGTTACTTGGGTCCTCTCTGGGGCATGCTACATGGGACATGCTACATGGGACAGTTGTGGAGCTTGAAAGAGAGAAATAGTAGAAGCATGAAACAATGATACAAATATCCAAAGCACAAATTCTAACATTTAATGACTTGTACCTGCTCCACATTCTCCCCTAATTGAATCTGTGGGTATTCCTTTTCAGTACGCAAGCTCCTTTTCTTCCTTTAGAAAAATAACTACAGAGTGACATGGATGATCCAAGAACAATTGCCATATATTAGAATGCACATTTGCAGTGAAGTACTTTTGAATTGTAGATTAATTTTCTCTGCACTCTGTCTTTTTCTTTTCCTGACCCATAATACATAAATTTTGCTTTGTTGTATATTAAGCTGTCAGCTTTGACCTAATTTTAGATTTGTTGGTGGGTTCTTTTGCCATTACTCTGCCATTGATTTTTGGAAGTGGTAAACTTTTTTTATAAACTGGATATTTATGAAAATTTATCGAATAGCATTTACCTAAAAAAATCTAGTATATAAAAGCATACGAGGTGTCTTTTACCTATAGTGATAAAAACTGGAAAGATTAGGATAAGATGGCCTGAACTGTACCATGTTCTCTTTTCCACTATTCCCATTCAATCACACATAGAGAGAAGTGGCAGATAACAGTAAACCCAGTGAGTCAGCTATGACTCCATAGGCAAGACAAGACTAAGTGAGGGCAAAAAATGCGAAGAAGCAGAAATGGAAATGTCTAAACGTTCAGAGTTCTGACAAACAAGATGATCAGTCTGTGCCATGTCATTCCTGGAAAACATACAAACAAAACAATGGGCACATATAACGAACCAATTATATACTCAGGTTTTGTTAACTTAAAAAACCATTCTCATGATTTTCTTCTTTCGAAACAATAAGGACTCCTATTGGTTCAAGACAGCAGCAATGGGGATGGCCACTTACAGTTCCTTGCAAACTTTATGGTTGAAATAAGCACTAAGAAAAATCAGACAAAGAAAAATGCCATTACAGAGAAGAGTAGAATGAGCGTGTTTGTGGATATCATTCTGAGAAATTCAGTTATAGCAAATTGAAAATATAGAGCTGCCACAGATTAGATGCAATGAACGTGAAACAGGTGGAATATATTCCAGATTCTTTTTTTCAAAATCCTAGCAGAGCTGAATAAAAAAGTTTTTTTTAATTGTAAACATTTTAGCGGTTGAATAACCAATTTTAAAGTTTTATTTTTATTGTTTTTGACACAGAGAGAGAGAGAGATACAGAGACAGAGAGAATGGGGAGGGCCCAGCGCAGTCTCCATAGTTGCACATCCTTGGTTTTTCCACATAGTTTCATTCCACAGGTGGGCGCGGGGCTGCACAGGGCAGGAACTGGGCCAAGGTCTCACCCCGGTGAGAATTGAACTGGGGACACTCCCCAGTTCAGCATAGGGGTTTGCATGGGCCAGGGCCGGGATTTGATCCTCGGTCCCCAGGGCTGCAAAGTGAGCTCTTAACCCACTGAGCCATCCCAGCTTCCCCTGAATAGCCAATTTAAATAGTCTATTATATAATATATGCACATATTTCATTCTGTTTACCTCCCAAATATTTATTTCAGGAAGGTAAATAGAAAGATTTACCTTGTTGTCAAACTTTTTAAGATCTGGTTTTACTGCTCATGAAAATTCTATAACATTCAGAGTTATAGAATTGGGGAAAAAATAAAGCTGAAAAGAACCAAATAATTATTGACGACTTAAATTGTACTCAACTATGTATGTTTCATTTAGGTAAATAGCAATTATTGATATACTGTCACATGAAAACAGAATTCTCAAGTTTGCACTTAAATTACCCTGCAATTCATATTCATATTAAAATGAATCTGATATTATCAACCCACATCCTGTGAGCCAGCTTTCTCCTTGATCTTTTCTAAGTCTAGCTTCCTTCCTAAATACAACATTCAAACCACCATTTCTACAGTCTCTAAAGATCTTTCATATTTCTCTAAAATCTATTCCTAAGTAATATAGATTTTTCAGTTATTTTCACTTTATTATTGCCACTTTAAAAAGTTAATTCCCCTAATCCAGAACACACACACTTACACACACAATGTATTTTTTTAATTATATTTTTTTAATTATATTTTTTTAATTATGAAGTCATAACATTGGGGATATTTTTAGCTGCAAGGATGAAATGTCTGGGTTAAACAATATAATTAACCCAAATACTAAAGTCCAAAGATAAGTAATCCTGATAAGTACCCTATTTGAGAACCTCAATAACAATGTGTATAGGCTCTAGTTATTACTCCCTTCTGCTAACCATGGCAAACTTTTAAATGGTCATATAGAAGCTATGAGGAAGAGGAAGATCTATGTTTTCTTCTTTATACTCATAAGAGTAGAGGAAAACACACCCATCAAAATTATCTCTTAATGATAAAAATGGCTCTACCAAACTTTTGCCAACATCTTGTATTCTCATTGTCAGAATTAGACCATGTATACACTTCTGAATCATTCCATGAAAGAGGATGAAATTATGTTATTGCCATTGAAGATTACTTGGTGTTCATAAGTTTTTAAATTTTATGCTCTCATTCTGTATTTTTTTATTTTCTTGGGTCCATTTTTAATGTATATCACATTCTACCATTTTTCTAAAAAGTATCTCCAACGTTTTTTTCTACAAGTAATCCAGTAAGGAATAAAATGGCTAATTTATAGAGATGGTTCCTTGTTTTAGATTAAATGGATGAAAAGAATGAGTGAATGATAATAAAGTTCAGGGATTATAAATTTACAGAAATTGAGATATGATGCCGGGCTTCAATCCTCCATCCTAGGGGCTGCAAAGCACTTAACCCGCTGAGCCACCTAGCTTCCCCAAAAATCTATTTTAATGATGAGAAAATTTTAACACGAGAGCTAA
The DNA here is from genome assembly GCA_004027555.1 of Craseonycteris thonglongyai. Classification (NCBI taxonomy): domain Eukaryota; kingdom Metazoa; phylum Chordata; class Mammalia; order Chiroptera; family Craseonycteridae; genus Craseonycteris; species Craseonycteris thonglongyai. The sequence continues at coordinate 48,181 of PVKE010005819.1, forward strand.
GGGGACTCCCTTGACACTTGAAAGAGTTAAAGACAAATAAAAAATATTTTCTTAGTTTTGACAGAATAGCAAATGAGTAAGAAATTACTCAGTGCTCACAACATCAGGGTGGTGTACTAAAATTGTGAATAATATCAGTCAATGAAGACAGACCCTTACCATGTAGAAATTTATACATGGAAGGTTCAGAAGATTTTATGAATAAGTGAATGGCCACAAAAAAATAAACAACAGTTGAAGACAGCCACAGATGGCTTATAATTAAATACATTATAATTCCCCAACTGAATTATCCTGATGATAATTTCTATTAGAGATCACAGGGAGAAAGTCATTAAATGAACATCAGAAATTCACAGATGAGAAAGTTACTACAGATCAAAAAAGAAATTTACATTTATTGGTAACGCCAACAAACATTTAAGGAAGAAATACAAATCTTATAAAAACTCAGAATTTTTAAGAAGAGGGAATAATAAATTTTGAAGCTAACATATCCTTGCTACACAAACTGAACAAAGATATAAGAAAATTAAAACCCAAACATTTCTCCAGAATTTAGAAGCAAATATCATAAAACAATATGCATAAGTCAACCATAACAAAATATAAGAGATAAACTCTACTTGGTCATAATGTATTATTTCAGGTATACCTAGCCATTATAAAATGCAAAATCCTATCAATGTAATTATACAACAGTAACATAGTAAAATAGAAAAATCATAATACACTCAGAAAAAGCATTTGAAAAAATTTATGCATTTATTGATTTTTTAAATCTTAGTAAGTTAGAAATAGAAGAAATTATCCTCACTGCTCCCACCCCCCCAAAAAAAGGTATCTATGAGAGCTCTAAAACAGACACCTTACTTAATAGTAAAATATTAAATGTTTTCCTCCTTTTATAAAGAACAAAGCAATGTGTTCTTACAAGTTCTAATTAACATTGAACTAGAGGTTTCAAGTGAGTGAAATAAGGCAAGGAGAAAAAGCAAAATGCTTATGGGCCTATATCAGGAAGCAAAGTGCCTTTATTTAGTAAGAATATATATATTTTATATAGAAATCCGAAGGAATCTATTTAAAAACTAGAAGAATAACTAAGTGAATTTAGCAAAATCATAGCATACAAGTTTAATATACAAAAAGCAATTGTATTTCTAAGACAGGCAGCAACCAATTGGAAAATAAAATAATATCCTTTACATTTGTACCAAAACACATGAGATAATTAGAAATAAATTTCACCTAAGAAATGCAAAATCAGGATGCTGGAATGGCTCAGCAGGTTAAGCACTTGCCTTTCAGCCCTGGGGTCCAAGGATTGAATCCCAACCCTGGCCCATTGGGACCCATATGCTGAACTGGGGTGTGGCCCCCAGTTCAGTTCTTGCCCAGGCAAGCTTTCCATATAAGAGGCCCCAGTTTGGCCCCTAGCTTATGCAGGAGGGCCCTGCCCGGTTCCTGCCCTGTGTCCCCCCAACCCCACCCCCACCAGTGTGGAATAAAAGTATATTGAAAAACTGATGATATACAACTATGTAGACTGCTCTGGTCCCTCCCCCTTCTGTCTCTCTCTGTCTCTGTCTCACACTATTAATTAATCTTAATAGTGTCTTATTAATTAATCTTTAGTGTCTCACACTAAAATTAATCTTAAAAAAAATGCAAAATCCCTACACTGAAAACAAAGCATTACTTAGAGAATACTGTTAAAAACCTGAATAACTAGAAAGTATACACTATTCATTTGAAGACATTAAAATTTAATTCTCTCCCATTTGATTTATAAATTTAATGCAATACAGTAAAAATCCAAATTTTCTCTTTTTAAAAATAGAAATTGGTAAACTAAACCTAAAATATATGTAAAATAGGACCTGGAATAGCCTGACTAATTATCTTGGAAAAGATAAATAAAGTTGGAACACTTATATACCTGGTTATAATGTACTATAAAGCTACATTAATCAAAACTGTGTGGTATTGGCAGAACAGCGGATATACAGATCAATGCAATAAAATAGGAACTCCAGAAATAGATGAGTGCATGTATGGTCAACTGATTGTCAACAAAGATACCAATGCAACTCAATGGAGAAAGACAGTTCAACAAATGGTGCTGGTTAAGAGTTTGGGGAAGCAAACAAGCCTCAACCCCAAACTCATATCACATGCAATAATTTATTTGAAATGATTCATAGCCTTACACACGAAAGCTACAAATATAAAGCTTCTAAAGTAAGCAATAAAAAAAATTTCACATTCTTAAGTATGCAAAAATGTTCTGGGCACAAAAGAACTAGTCATAGATAGATAGATATCATCTATGTATCCATAGATGATAGATTGATAGATAGATAGACAGATAGATGACAGATAGTCATAAATAAATAGATAAATAAATAAGAAAAGAGTTAAATGTCATCAAAATTAAAAAATTCTTGTCATCAAAAGCTGCCATTAAAAAAATAAGTTAAATCAGAGGTTTGGACAGATTTATGTTCAGAATGTAAAATTGACTCCTATGAGTGACTAACAAGAAAAATAATTGAATTTTTAAAAGGTCATAGACAAATAAATTTTTGAAAAGAGAAAATATAATACAAGATACTATCTTGTGTACAAAAGAAAAAAAGTCTAAAACTTGAAATACTGATAATGTTGGGAGGATATAGAGTACTTGGTACTCTCAGATATTTCTGGTGGGAGTATACAATGGCATACCCAGTTTAGAGACATACTTGTCCTTAAAAAGATTTGAACAAAAATGTTCTTATCAGCTTTATTCATATAAATAAATAACTGGAAAATACCCCAATATTTTTCAAAAGAATGAATAAACAAATCATAGTGTATTCAAACAATAGTAAACTACTCTGCAATAAAAAAAGAACAATTACTGATGTATACAACTGCATGAATGACTTTTGAAAATATTATGTTGAGCAAAAGAATCCACACACAGAATAATATTGCTGGGGAAGCCGGGATGGCTCAGTGGGTTAGGCACTCACTTTGCAGCGCCAGGGACCGAGGATCGAATCCCAGCCCCAGCCCATGCGGAACCATATGCTGAACTGGGAGCTCCCCCTAGTTCAGTTCTCTCTCTGTCTCTGTATCTCTCTCTCTCTCTTTCCTCTGTCTAAATAAATAAATAAATAAAACATTATTAAAAAAAAGAATAATATTGCTATATAACGCATATGTATGAAGTTACAGAACAAATAAAACTAGTCTATAGTGATGAAAACCAGAAGTGGTTGCTTCCAGAGGAGATGAAGGGAAGAGGGACAGGTAAACATGGTAAGATATATTTGTATTATGATGTGGCTATTGGTTACCTGGGAGTATACAATTGTCAAAGCTCACACCATACACTAAAGATATATACATTTCATTGCATGTGAATTTTGCCTCAATCTATATATGTGCATATATATATACACACACACGCATATATACACATATGTGTATATATACACACACACACACATATAAGGTTGTTGAGAGAAATCCATATATTTCAAGGGAAAGTCATAGAGGGCAACTATCAGGATCTCCTACAGAACAGTTCCTTGTCAGGAATAAAGCAAATGTGCACCTAGGATAATTGAGCCAGGGCAGGCAAAAAATTTCAAAGTGGAGTAAATGTGTGTGGCTATAGATGTAGGCAGCACAAGATGATCATCGTCTAGGCAAGCTCTTTGCCACTCTGAATCTCAGCTTTCTCCTCTGTAAAGTTAACATGATTGGGTATCAGAGGAGTTGTCCTTTCTTCTTTTTCAAAACAAATTTTATCTATACACACCACATGTAGAAATATACATAGAACTTCCCTGGTGGAAGTAGTTTACGGCATCGTTCCACAAGCCATTTAGTGGAACCAGATGGTTCTGAGAAAGACACAGCAAATCTCCAGATGTACCATGTGAGTCTCAGAGTAATTAATCTGCAAGTTATTTTAATGTGCCTTACATACTGATATATTATTATTTCAAAGATCTGGAGTGCTTTCTCAATTTCAGCACATTATATTGAAACGCAGTAAGAAAAAGAAAATGAATGACCTCTTGTCCAAAGCATTATTAGATAAATTTGTTGGTTTTCTTTTTTCTTTTTTTTTGGAGAGGGGCGAGGGGTGCATCAAGAATACACATCTAAATTCAATTAAAAAAATTTTTTTGAAACAAAATATATTGACCATGTTCTTAGTTTTCCATTGGACTTTCTTCAGAAATAATGAGAAAAGGAGGCAAACGGGCAAACATTTCAGAAGGCTATGAGAATACTAAAAACCCTTTTGAATAGTGATTTTAATTAAGAGATAAACAATTCTCATGACAAAAAGGAAGTATATAAACAAAAATAGCTAAATGCTGTTATCTGAAATTAAGAGCACATATTTCAAATAAAACATGAAATATAAGCACTGCATCATGGAAATAGGTTTACTGTCAAACAGGCAATTAAAACTAAAGTATAGTGAGCTACAGATACATTCATTTTGTAAAGCTGAGATGAATAACAAGTGGACTCTTTTCCTTTTATTTTTTTTCCTCTCACAAAGAAAACAGGAATAGAATATCTCCCATACAATGGAGTATATATTTTTAGACAATGTTGATACATCTTTATTCAACTGTTACCACCCCTCGCCCCTGGCAAAAAAAATATTTTAAACTGCTTTTGCAGTTTTGGGACAGTTAGTTCAGCTGCACATGTTCATAAGAGAGCCTCTACCTGAGTTACTTTACCATTTAGAGCTATGTGAGTTATGAAAGTAATCCTCATGGTAAACAACCTGTACTCCAGGGTAAACATTACATTATCCCCAACCAGAATGATGGAGTCAACTCGACAAATAAAAATCCTGGCTCTAATGCCTACCTTTTGCAATTAAAAACTAATTATTTGATGAAAATAAACAGTGTGGTAATTTCTTTCATTAATGTCAATAAACAAAGCCCTACAAAAATGATGTACTTGAGAATCTGTCATTTTCTGATAATGAACAATAATTTTTTTTCAAACATATCTCTTGGCCATTTTACAAGGACAATTACAGCACAGGCACACAAAGATTGGTGTGAAGAAATCTAGTTGGCTAAAATGTGCACCACAGGAGACTATTGGTAGTCCAAGGGCTCTAAGACATTGGTGACACAAGTAATAAAAAAGTTTTCCATTGCTGAGGTACTTGCTGCAAATATAACCTTAACCTGTTTTATTAAATGGAAACTAAAGACACCAGTAAATTAATAATGACATTAATAAATATATCAAGAACTAGGGAAGCCGGGATGGCTCAGTGGGTTAAATACTCACTTTGCAGCCCTGGAGGACTGAAGACTGAACCAAAGCCCTAGCTGCATGGTCCCATATGCTGAACTAGGCTGTACTTTCCATGCAGGGTGAGGCCCCAGTTCAGTTCTCACCACCCCTCAACCCGCCTTTGGCCTCTAGTTCGAGGGGGCGTGCCTTCCATGCAGGAGGCCCCCAGCTCTGTTCCTGCCCTGTGCAGATCCCACCCACCTGTGTGGAATGAAACCATGTTGAAAACTGATGACTCCAACTATGGAGATTGCTCTGGGTCCTCCCCTTTCTCTCTGTTTCTCTCTGCCTCTGTCAAAAACAATAAAATAAATCTTAAAAAAAAGAACTATTAACCATACCATACATATATTATCTTGTTTAATTCTCATAACAATCACATGAGGTAGGCATATTTCATCTTTGATATGTTAGGTTTATTTTTATGAATTTAATTCATGAAGAATTCATCATAAATGTAGCTTAGAGGCAAGGTGGAGACTCTTTCTTCCATCACATCAAAGGCTACAGTAGATATCAAAGGCTACATGAACATTTATATATATTCACACAGTAATTCCGCTACTGGGAAACTAACCAAACAGATAATCATATATGTTGTTTCTAAAACAACTTGCAGAAGCTGTGGAGCAAGATACAAACTAGAGAAATCAAGTCAAAGAATATACACAAAGAATATACACAAAGAAGTACTGTGTATAATAGTTAAAGTTGGGTCACAAATTAAACTCTAACCAGAGATCAAAGCAAATAGAGAAATCAATGATAAGATGCAGTGTCCCTAATAGAAAACATCAATGGATAGAAAAAAGCTCGTTTTCCTCCATTGGTGTTAAGATTTGAGAAAGATTTCTCCCATGGATCCTCATAAAAGTGATTCTCCTTAATGAACTAAAAATATTATTTAATGGTTTAAAGCAAATTCTGTAAATCAAGAGTCATACTCTAAAGTGTAGCTCAAGGGAAGGCGGGATGGCTCAGTGGGTTAAGCGCTCACTTTGCAACCCTGGGGACTGAGGATCGAATCCTGGCCCCGGCCTGTGTGGACCCATATGCTGAAATGGGGAGTGCCCCCAGTTCAGTTCTCACCGAGGTGAAGACCCCGGCCCAGTTCCTGCCCTGTGCAGCCCTACACCCACCTGTGGAATGAAACTATGTGGAAAAACAAATGATGTGCAACTATGGAGACTATTCTGGGCCCTCTCCCTTCTCTCTGTCTCTGTATCTCTCTCTCTGTCAAAAACAATAAAAATAAATCTTTAAAGCGTAGCTCAGTGAAAAAAATATATACTAGGGAACCAAACAACGGTAAAAGTACGGGGGTCTTTGATGGTCTTGTTTGAACCAGAAATGATTTTAGAATATGTGAAAGATTGAGTAGACTATAAAGGAGGTTAACAGTTTTCAAAGCTGTGTTCCCCCAAACCTCCTCCTTTGTCAGATACCAAAGAAAGAATAAAAAATTATGGTGGCAGGTGTGGTAGAGTTTTGTGATTCTATTTCTGCTTTACTCAGTAAGCAGCTCCTCGATTACATTTCATTATTGGGCTTTTTTACATTTCATTACTGGGCTTTTTTATTATTTTAAGAGAGGATCCACTGAAAAAGAAAAATATGAATTTTTTTGTATCATTAATTATACAGGGTCTGGCAGAAGTAACACCCTTTTATTACGTAGTATAATGTGCTTGAGTGTGATATTGTTATGTTAGAAAATTACATACTTATGATTTTGTAATAAAAAATTTGGTATAAATTACCAGCTCATAAGAAAGGGGAGTTACTTCTGCTAGACCCTGTAGCAGTGGAAAAAGTTACAACATAAAATCACAAAATTATTGTAATGGCTAATCAGTAATACAAACATAGTTCTAAAAGAAGTATTAAAGCTGAGTCACAAATTCAACTCTGATTTTAACAGAGATCAAAGTAAAGAGAGAAATCAATTGCAAGATACAATGTCAACATGAGCAAATATGTTGCTGCCATTGCACATGGTAATTATGAATATTAAAGATAAACTTTTTAATGTGATAGGAAGCAGAATATAATATAGTATGCATGGGAAGTTTATTAATTATAGAATAATGTCTACATGTGAATGATGGAAGGAAATATACAAAGATGAAATTTACTGGTACGATTTCAAGGTGTTTTTTTTTTCTTTTTACCTTTAAAGATTCCTTTAGAAAGGAGCAATCATTTTGACTACATAAAGTTTTCAAATGAAAAGTCAAAGCACCACATGGCAGAAAAAATTTGCAGCATATGCAACCCTAAAGGTTCAGTATCCTTACAAAAATTAATAATTTTTCAGTTATAATAGGAAAATCATTAAGATTCTAAATTTTCTAATTTTAATAATTTGGAGTTTGACTAGATAAAATGGCAACAAACATTATATACTAATTACAGAGTGTCATGGAAACTTTTAAATTGCCTTGTATACATAAACTCATTTAATCCTCATAACAACCCTTGTGAAGTAGGTACTATTTATAGAGATGGGAGACCGATACATAGGAATGTGTAGTAACTTGTGTAGATCACATGGCTAGAAATTGGTGGTTCCAGGATTCAAATTGCTAACTTCCTCTCAGCCTTACCTCACTCATCATACTATGTCATGCAACAATAATGCTATCACCTTCCATTGGCATGTTATCCTACAATTTTCAAATATTACCATATGCATTATTGGTTCCTCATTTCCTCAGGACATTTATAAGCAAGAATAGTATCCTCCTGACTTTTATTCCAACATTGATATTGTACTACATTTGTTCCACATGTGCAGCCACATCCATGGACTTGACTCCTTGGTCTTTTAGTCCATAGTGTTTGATTCTTTGAATTTGAAAAGAATCCTGAGAGTTGTTAACATTTCATAAGCTAGATTATTACAGGAAGAATGGAACAAGTCCAACTACTACTATAATACCCTAATTTTTCTTAGAGCATTTAAAGAAATAACTAAGCTTATAAAACTAGTAAGTGGCAAACTGGACTAAAACTTGAGTATTCTAACAAGGCATAAAAGTAAAAGTGACTAGTGACAACATTAACTAAATATTCTAACGTTAAATCTAAAGTAGATAACAAAGCATACATGCTTAAAGTACAATTTTTAACTATCATTTGCTGAGGAAAAAAATATATGCATAAGGGAAGCCGGGATGGCTCAGTGGGTTAGGCGCTCACTTTGCAGTGCCAGGGACCAAGGATCAAGTCCTGGCCCCGTCCTATGCGGAACCACATGCTGAACTAGGAGCTCCCCTAGTTCAGTTCTCTCTCTGTCTCTGTATCTCTCTCTCTCTCTCTCTCTCTCTGTCTCTCTCTCTCTCTCTCTCTCTCTCTCTCTGTCAAAAATAAATAAATAAATAAAAATATATTAGAAAGTGATTTATTAAAAAAAAAATACATGTATATAGCTCCCAGCATAAGAACAGAAACCCAGGTTTCTAAGCAAGGTTGTGATATGCTATTGGTCAATGGAATTCACATCTGAGAGGAATACAAATATGACATGCCTTTGTGTACAATAACTGTTTAGAATTTTCCTGAAAATAGAAAACAAATGACTTTATACCTACATTATTTTTTTTTTAATTTATTGTTAAATTTGATGAGGTTACATTGGTTGGTAACAATTAGA